>CM067359.1:149142067-149149567 GCA_034401795.1 Chaetoderma sp. LZ-2023a
CATACGAGGTCAGATGATGGATGGATACTCTGGAAAGGTGAATTGTTAGGTACGATGAAACTGTCAGTAAAACGTCAATAGTAATTTGTAATAATATATAAGTGAAATTTTATTAACCCAGGTCCTATCATTTGGAAACACGTCAAAGACCGACATCTGTAGTGGTACTGAGGCATGCCCATTTGCAGGCCAAGACAAGACTATTTTTGAAAATTTACCACTGGAATGACTGGCTCGATAACTGCGCCAATTATTTCAGTGGTAAAATTTGAAAAATAATCGTCTCTTGATCTTAAAAAGAACATTCCTAAAGGAAATATTTTGATTTTCTTGGACATATTTAGCCATTATTTAAAGCGTAAAACCATTGCCTTGTAAGCTATTGGACTGTTTGTCATTTCCCATTTCCTGAATGAGCTTAGTACGATCTTAATATACCTTTCCACTGTATCCATACATCATATGACGTCATAGTCATCCCCGTGACGTATAGAATGACATCACTATCAATAACGTCTTTATAACATAATATTCAACCACTTAGCTGAATAGTTGTCAGGAAATTGATAGTCAGGACATTTGGGGATCGATCAATCCCAAAAGGGCGAAGTGTAGCTAGAGGTGGGCGGGGCATAGCTAAAACTGGAAAGGTCCATCGAGGGATGCGTTTCTAGTCATGCCAGGCCCATTTCTAGCTAAGCAGCACCCACGTGTTTAACCCGTTGTAATCAAGCTGTATACGTTGGATCCTGAATTATCAGAATTCCAAGGTGAGCCTTCAATATTTTAAAACTATTTACTATTCAATGTTCATGACGGACTTAGATACGTCATTCATTATGCATTTTATTTCTAACGTCAACCTACACGTGGTCTAATTTATTATGACGTAATAGACTTGAGTCTTGGGCGACAGATCGGATCCTTCGATCGGAACGAGTATTATCGCGTTCCCAATGAGATTGTAATAACATTCAAGTGATAGCTTTGATATGAAATGATAACAAATTTGAAATTCTCTTTATCACATGAGTTATTAGTTCTTATATTCACGCTGATATTGTCAATCTTATTACTAGGTTACATTATATATCTTATCTAAGGCCGTGTTCTGTCTAGAGACCTAGGCCGTGTTCTCACTAGAGACTTAGGCCGTGTTCTCACTAGAAACGTAGGCCGTGTTCTCACTAGAGACGTAGGCCGTGTTCTCACTAGAGACGTGAGCCGTGTTCTCAAAAGAGAGTTAATCGAAAATAACGCCATAATTTAGTATGGCGTTATTCCGGATTAAGTCTCTTGTGAGAACACGGCCTTAGGGTGTGCATTTCGAACAATACCAGTACACGTGTCCACGATAGTGTTAATGAACCTCCACACATGTAAGCCTACACGTATTACGTTTGTGTCATTTTGGTGAAGAATGTAGTAATAATACGATACACCTATCCACCTCTCACCAATACTCCGTCACCCCACCCCTTTTTAAGTGAGGGGTGGGGTGGCGTATGTGGGGCTGGAAAAGTACTGAATCTTGAAAAATTCTAATTGGCTCCTTGTCAATTTCCCGATTTACACAGAAAACTGCAGGCCACGGAAATGACACGTTCCTGCGGTCCGGGCCAACCGCTTTTTACTGCAGGGTAACCAAATTTGAACACATTGGTTGCCCTGCGGCGTCGCCCTATTTAACTAACGTCACATGTTTTTATCGCCTACGACGCGCGACGGCAATTTTAGAACATCATACTTTTATGAAGCAAACCAAGATCCTTTGTTCGGCTACAGAGAAGATAGTGGACTGGAATTAAATGCTCACTGCCGACGCGACCGCACCACCCCCCCCCCCCCCCCCCCCCACCCATATCTCTCTCTCTCTCTCTCTCTCTCTCTCTCTCTCTCTGTCCGTGTGGAGGATCGGCTAAATGCACAGCCTCACCACTTGAAACTACGACACTTCGGCTACTTACACAGATAATTGTCATGATAACGTTGATGGCTCCTGTTCCTACAACTGCGTATGGAATATATTCTTTCCGGACACCAGCTCCGTCAAAGATCGTCTCTGAGTAAAGGAAAATCTGTAAAAAAAAACACCTCACATAATAATCTCTGTTATGCCTTTTGGAACAAAAAGATGCACCTTCCCAGCCCCGTCTTAACCGTTTAACACGCATATCGGCCAAACACATGCTTCTGCACTGGTCTTCAGTAATGTCCATTAAAGACTATTTTTGAAAATTTACCAGTTATTCATTCCAGGGATAAATTTTCAAAAACAGTCTTCTCTTAGTCTGCAAATGGACATTTTCTGTGAGAAAATTGAATACATTTAAGGGTTAAAGGGTTATAAAAGTATCATGATTTGAATCAAAAAGGAGGTCTACATGGACGATTTGAGCAGGTTGACTGTACAATACAGCGTGCTAATGGTGCTTCATAAATCAACATCACTATCGCATTCCTGAATACGGCAAAACCACAGGCACCATTTAAAACTGATCAAACGCAGTAATCTCTCAAAGAAAGCAAGGACTTGATAAAGTACATACCTATAGGCTCTTGAATAGCTTCCTAGTTAGTTGACTGAAAGCTATTGCTACCTTTAGCGCTTTCCCGATCAATTTGTTTCGATATTTTTAGTTGCGTACCTGTATGTTTGTTTTCCAAAATCATGATGTTAGGGCTCGTTCTAAAAATGGAGAATTGTGTAGATATAAAAAAGTTAGTTAAAAAAAAATGAAAATGAGTATCAGACACAGCCACAATGATTTTGTTATTATCTAAACGGAAACCAAAACTTCGATCCAGTAAACGTTATTTGACTAAACTCATTTGTGCAAGATTTCACCGGGCAACATTATGGGCAACAACTCCGAGAAGAGGGAGGGAGGGAGGGAGGGCAGGCGGGCGGGCGGGGCGGGCGGGCGGGCGGGCGGGCGGGCGGGCGGGCGGGAGGGAGGGTGGGAGAGAGAGAGGGAGAGAGAGGGAGACAGCGGGAGGGGGAGAGAGGGGAGGGAGGGAGAGAGAGGGAGAGAGAGAGGGAGAGAGAGGGAGGGAGAGGGAGAGAGGGAGAGGGCGAGGGAGAGGGGGAGGGGGAGGGAGGGAGGGAAAGAGAGAGAGAGAAAGAGAGAGAGAAAGAGAGCGAGAGGGAGAGAGGGAGGGAGGAGTGGGTGGGTGGGTGGGAGGGAGGGCGGGAGGGAGGGAGGGCGGGAGGGAGGGAGGGCGGGAGAGAGAGAGGGAGGGAGAGAGAGAGAGAGAGCGGGGGGGGGGGGAGGGAGGGGGGATATGTTGAACAGCGAGCTCGACCAGTTTGTCTCCTCAAGCGATAATGTGTGATGTCATGTAAGTGCCAATGTATTACATTCTTTATTATCTAATAATCATCTTGTAGAATATTTTGAAACTAATTTAACTGGAAGTTGTTGCTGCCATAGTCAAATTCGTTAAAGATATTCGACAACTTACGCGTATGATTGCTTTTATATCGAGGCAGAAACGCTAAGTTTTTTCTGATTGGTTGAAAAGTAAATCATGACAGCCACTATAGGCTGCGAAATATACCAACATTTAGTTACTAAATTCTGAATATCTTTCGTTGTCGATACAAATCTAAAATTCCAGGGATGGATTATGAGTGGGAAAATTCTATCACCTGAATGGTTAATATAAGATAAGGTGAGATTTCCTTCAACTCTGTGATCGTGACGTGCAATGAGCATATTCATGTCTGCCAGCCCGCGGGTCAGTTGTTCTGCCGGTCTGTAATTTGTTTTATTTTTTCGGCAAGGTTGTCTCTGCCTCTATGGTGCTTTTGTGATACATATAGGGGAAAGTGACATGAAATGAATGATATAGAATCTATACACAATAACCTATCGGCGTAATGCAACATCTGAGATGAGATTAGCATCCATTTTATGGTCCTTGATAAGTTACTGCTCAAGAAGATGCTGCTGTATTCAGATCAATCTAGGCTGCAGAGAACTGGCAAATGTGGGACAAACAAGGCCTTCCGCAACACTCACAACAGGCGATCAGATTGAGCGCCATACTCAATATGATCGCCTATCATATCAAACTACTAATCCCACCATCTGTTTCATTGACCCCATAGACGTGGGTAATGCCGCTTGAATACGGCTCATCATAGCTCATTTAGTTTTGGAGATATTGACTAGAAGAGCCTCCAAAATGACGTCCCTCGTAACATATTAAGGCCGTGTTCTCACTAGAGAGTTAATCGCGAATAACCCCATACATATGCATGGCGTTATTCCCGATTAACTTTCTAGTGAGATCACGCCTATGATTGTCGCTATTGTTCTAGACCAATCGATTTCTATCACTACGGTCTAGATTCTAATTGAATATCGCTAAAATTCAAACTGAATCAAAGGAAATGAAATTATTCATAAGAACGTGGCCAATACTGGCAATATGTATAATAAAAGATGAATTTTCTTGACCAATATTGACCATGATTCATTACACGTCCAGATCCATAAGCAATGATTTTCTCGCAGCCCCATATTTAAAAAATGAAATCAGTTTTTATGAATACGCCAATGTGACTATACATACCGCATCAATACCGGACCACTGTTGAGCAACCATGAGTAAAATCGCAATGGTTAACGGCAAGCGAAGCTCTGAAGATATCAGTAGCGTTTTAACCGAGAATATTGACTCCCCCTGAGACTCTATAGCTTCTTGTCGCATTTCATTAATATCGGAGGACACATCTTCTTTCCCTCGAAGCGTCTGCAAGGCTGTGGACAACAGATTATCATTTCCAGACAACACGTCAAACACTATAAACTCGAGATAAAATATACGAATTGGATAATTGCTTTTAGCACTAGTAATTCAGATGTTTATGCTGTAAGGCGTGTTAAGAAAAGCACCGATTATTTAAAATCCCAAAAGTAGAACATAATTCTAATAGAAAAATATACGTCCAAATCTCGCGCATACATTGTAGAGGTTTAGTCCTTTCACTACGAGGCCTGCCAAAATCGGCCTCTGCAGTGGTCTTGAGGAATGTCCATTTGCATGCCGAAGAAGAGGATTTTTGAAAAATTATCACTAGAATAACTGGCTCGATAAACGAGCCAGTCATTCCAGTGATAATTTTTCAAAAATCGTCTTCTTTTGAGCTGCAAATGGACCTTCAATTAACAAATATTTTAATTTTCTTGACAAAATTTAGTCATTAAAGGGTTAACACAAGTCAGATGATGCTAGTTTGATAAAATAGACGAATGTTAAAGGTCCACATTCACACTAGAATAATTGAAAATAAAAATTGGTAAAATTATATAATTTTATAGACTTAACTTATGTACCTCAATGCATTGCATAGTTCTGCAGAGTTCATGAGCAACACAGCCATTCATTCAGGGCATGAATTAAATCTTAACATATTATCATTTCATTCAAAAACAATTAATGTAATTTTCAGTTGTAAAGTTGAATTAGAGGCACGAGTCCCTAATTCAACTTCACAAACAAAATAAGTATATTAATTTATACAGAATGAACTCATCATATGCTAATATTTATTTCTTTTCATTACATTGAGGTACATCATTTAAGCCTTAAAATGAAACAAATGTATACAACTTTAATTTTATTTCCAAGTATTCTGGTGAGAATTTGCGCCTTTTAAAATAAATTGTGCAATCCTAATATTACGTCACAAGCCTTGTCTTCGGGTATTCGAATTTCGTTTTCGGAAGGTACAAAAATTAGCACTTTTGATATGAGATTTTATGTAAATAGTAATAGTCTATAAAATATTATATAACCATATCATTATGTTGACATATCCTGAGTTATTTCCATACACTAACGCAGTAAGTTGGCTTAGCGTTTTACTTACACTTTAAATACATTAAGCAATTAACAAAGTTACTACAACACTATTTCTATTATCCGAAAAATACAGGACAACCCTGGATATAGTTCTGTGCATGCATAATAGACTCTAGAGTGATAACAATAGAGGATCCACATTTAGCTACGTACGTTCCATTCCAGAATCACAATGTCAAGGTACCTATACAGGTAACATATGGCAGCAACTGCGCCCAGTCAAATTGATTTCAAATATTGAACAGACGGTTTATTTAATGGTAAAATATACACATTCATACACGGACCATTCACTGTTCATGAGGAAGCTGGATACGTCATTGCCCTCGCCCGTAATTGGAAACGAGTAAATTGAGAACGGGCCTGCGCGTGCGTGCCCACGTGTGTGCGTGCGTGCGCGCATTCAGGCGTGCGTGCGTGCATTCATGGGTGCGTGCGTGCGCGAAAGCGTTCGTGCTTGGTGTGAGGTCGTGCGGGCGTGCCGGTGGGTTGGCGGGCGCGCAGGCATGCGGGCAGGCCTGGCTGCCTGCCTGCTTGCCTGCCTGTCTGTTTGTCGCACTGTCTGTCATGCTGTCTGTCTGGCTGTCTCTGTTTGTCTGCCTGTCTGCACTTGTATCTAAAAAACAACTGATCCGCTTCAATGGTTAAAATTTTAACACAACGAAAAAGCTTGCGGCACAAGAGGATTTTCTGACTTTGGCTGTGAGCCGGATAAGAGAACTCAGATCTGGATCGGATCAAGTTCTAGATCTGTGGATATCTCAGAAACTGCTGGTCCGATGTGGCTAGTATTTTAACACATGAAAGGACGTGATGCTCAACCAGGATTACACACCGTTGGGCACGATCCAAGAAAATCCCGGAGATTGCTCATTATGCATTTTGATTTTACGTCAGCATAGCAAGTGACGCACTTGATTATGACGTTATATACGTGAGTCAAAGATCGGATTTATCCATTGTACTGATTTCATATTATAGTTATGTACATGTGCTGTCAGGGGCTAAAAGGTTAACCCGTTAATGGCAACATATGCACATAGTAATCACTGTTAGTTACGGAAATAATAATTTATGGTCAGTCATAAGTAACTTATGTTGACAGTACTTATGGTACGGTAGGGTGACTAGTGATCTGAAGCAGGTGTTTATGCCATACAGTAGGGTATGCGTACCTTTAACAGCTTCATCTTCCAAGCCTTTCTTAAGCAGAAGAAATCGTGGAGATTCCGGACAAAACACGAAACCAATCAGACTGATTAGGCATGGAATTCCATGAACAGCACACAAAATAGGCCATAGAGTCTCCGTACCTAGAGAGAAGGAACATAGGCTATGTCATTTGGTTAGTCTAACTTGAAATTTCTTATCATTTTAATGGCTGAGGTAGTACAAATTTATTTGTAAACTTGCGACGCCAGTTGCCAAGTGACGTCTTTGATTCTGACGTCAGAATACTTGCGCAACAGATCGCATCCCTCCATACTATCCGGCCTGCCCATTAAATAACTGAGGATCTACACTGTTTTGACAATTCCGCGATGATAACTGGGCATGTACATTTTACGAAAGCAGAGCTGTGTGGAATACTCACCCATAAGCTCCTTCAGACTCAAGATCTGTGCT
>CM067359.1:149152067-149249567 GCA_034401795.1 Chaetoderma sp. LZ-2023a
CGACTCTATCTCTATTGCAGAGTCTGACACGTCGATCCAAACGCAGGAATCTCAGCAGCCTGATGAAATGGTACTGTATCGCTCAGAGAAGGGCGAGATTTTAGTTCCATACATTACACGCTTAGGTGTTCGCTATAGGCATTTGCGGAGTGATTCAGACATTTCACGGTATCAACATCTGACCATTACTGATCTTACAAATTCAGAGTTTACTACGAAGATTGGCAAATGGGCTAAGCGGGATAAAAACAGTAAGAAGACAAAACCAAACTAGATATTATGGGTACTATGCATAGATTCGTAATCATAATGATAATTTGCTCACTTAATTGCTGTGGTTTAAATGATGGATTGAAGCAACGCATGTTGCTAGAGAAATTATCTGATTTGAAAGTTGATATCGTCATGCTTCAGGAAACTAAGTTCCATAATGTTGAAGTACTAGAAAATTTCAAACAACTTTCTAAGGGTGAAATATTCTATTCCAATGCCACTGATTTAAATACAGGAGTGGCGATTTTATTTTTACCCAGGTGTTTGACTTTATTAAATATCATTTCATCGGAAGCTGCTAGTAATGGCAGATGGGTCGTGGTGACTGTTGAAATGTCTGGTTCAACACTAAATTTGATGTCTATTTATGCCCCTGCATCCCATTCTCAACGAGGTACATTTTATTCAGCTCTTCGCCCAGTAATTCATGATAGATCAGAAAATATTATTATTGGTGGAGATTTTAATTGTGTTTTAAATCCAGAGAAGGATAGGCGTTCGCTATCAATATACGCTGATACGTCTCATCGGCGTTTACAGGAAATATGTGACAGTGAGCACCTTTTGGATAGTTATAGAGTTTTAAACCCTGAATGTTGTGAATACACAAGAGTAACACCAAATGGTCAGACAGCGTCTCGGTTAGACAGGATTTATGTACAGAGAGAGCTAAAAGGGTTAATTTCGGATACTGGCATATATCCTGTACCTTTTTCTGATCATTGCCTGGTTTCCACTGTGTTAGATAATGCAGAATGGGTTACACATGGTCCAGGTTTTTGGAAACTTAATAATTCCTTGCTGAATGATTTTGAGTACCATCGATGTATTGAAAGTTTCTGGCGTTTTAAGCTCCGCAATATATCAGAATTTGAAAGCTTGATTTTTTGGTGGGAAGATGTTAAACTAGGGTTTGCTAATATATCAAGGCGATATTCTATTCAAAAGGCAAGGAAAATGCGCAAAGAGGAGAGAAGGTTGATTCGTCTACAAACCTTAATTTTTCGCAAAGTTTCAAGCGGCGATATCCACTTGACTGAGGTTTTTGAGGAGACCAGGTTAAAATTATCACAAATAGAAATGTACAGAGCAGAAGGCGCAAAAGTAAGATCAAGAGCCCAATTTTATTCTGAAGGTGAAAAGCCAAATAAAATATTTTTGTGGCCTAGAAAAGTCTAGAGGTGTGGAAAAGATAATTAGGGGCCTTGAAATAAATGGGCAAATTGTTAATTCAAATAAAGATCTACTAGAAACTGTTCAGACATTTTATGAAAATTTATATAAGTCTGAAGAAATTGATGAAGAGATGGCAGCTGAATTACTTGATAATATTAAGGAAACATTGACTCCTCCGTTGGCTGATATTTGTGATGAATATTTCACCTTAGAAGACCTGACTAAATCGCTTAAAACAATGAAGAATGGAAAATCGCCAGGGGGAGATGGCCTGCCTGTTGAGTTCTACGTTACTTTCTGGCATCTCATTGGTCCGAAATTCTGTGAGATTGTTAAAGGAATTTTCCATCAGGGAAAACTTCCTTTGACAATGTCTCAAGCACATGTACGTCTGCTATTTAAAAAGGGTGACCGGAGTGATATACGGAATTATGGGCCAATTTCTCTCCTTGGAGTTGATTACAAGATTATTTCTAGAGCTCTTTCACTAAAACTAGGTCAGGTGCTGGGCGACGTTATTAATCCTGCTCAGACATGTTCAATACCTGGTAGATCAATATTAACCAACACTGTGCGTATTAGAGATCTGATTCAGTTAGTTGAAAAGGATAACATTCCAGGTGCCATTGTGGCATTAGATAATGAAAAGGCTTTCGATCGTTTGGAGTGGAAGTTTTTATTGATGTCATTAAATCGATTCGGCTTTGGGCCCAATTTTATTAAATGGATCCGAATATTGTACAATGGCATTACTAGTAGATACCTTGTGAACAATTTTATAAGCCAGCCAGTTGTCTTAGAACGAGGGGTTCGACAAGGTTGCTCACTGTCAGCACTTTTATTTGTAATTTGTATGGAAACCTTGGGAGCGACAATAAGAGAAGATATACATTATCATGGACTGTGTATTCGTGGTCTTATTGAACCAGTGAAATTATCACAATATTCCGATGATACGACTATTTTTGTTGGCCAAAATAGTGATTTTAATCGTTTACATCTTACTTTGGGGAATTTCCAAAAAGCGTCAGGGCTCAAAATTAATAAAGAAAAATCAGTAGGTTTGTTTTTGGGTTCATGGAAAGATCGAAATGATCAGCCATTAGACATCAATTGGTCCACTGACATAATACAGATCTTAGGCATTCATTTCAGTCGAACACACCATGATTCCATTAATTGGACAAACTTGCTTTCTAAAATGAGCAAGAAAATTATTCAATGGAAACATCGACGTCTGAATAATTTGATATTGTCACAACTTTGGTATATTGCTGCAGTTGTTAATATGCCCAAACATGTTGAAAAGGAAATTACCAAGATGATATTTGATTATTTGTGGGAGGGTAAAACACACCTTGTCTCACAACGTGTCTGTACTAATAATAAGCTTGATGGTGGGCTTTCCATTCCAGACCTAAGAATTAAATGCGTCTCATTAAGGCTGAAATTATTAGATGATTTACTTCATTCAGATAGTCAGTGGGCAAATGTGTCTAGATGCCTTATAGAAAGGTGTATTGAGCCATTTTCAGCTAAATCCTTTTTCTGGTCTTCTAAACCTCCATCGAATTACACACGGATTCCATCGATATTTTTGGACATTAAAGCTGCTTTAGCTAAGTTTGTTCGCAAAGAAGATTCACCTCTTTGCTGGGAGCATGCCTCCAGCCAGTACCTATGGAGGAATGATCATATTCTATATGAAGGCAGAGTTTTATATTACGCTTCTTTTGCTAAGCATGGTATTCAAAATGTGTGTGATATTGTGGATGTGAAAACTCGAAAATGGTAATCACTATATGACATATCACGAGTAACATCTTTACGCCCAATTGACGTGCAGCGCCTTCTAAAACGGTTACAGGAAGCAATTCCAATAGAATGGTTTCTTCTCCCTAATGGGTCTGTGAATGATGCTTGCTCCAAGTTAATCCTGGAAAGTACTGATGGACGTTTTTCATATACGTTAAGGAATAAGGGGTGGTATAATATTTTAATGCTGCAGAATATTACTATTCCAAAGGCTGTCATGGCATGGAAAAGGACTGACTATTCTCCCCAGAGTTGGGATGTGGTTTGGAAAAATATCCATTCAGCACACATACCTAATCGAGCAAGGGATGTTGTCTGGCGATTGATTCATAGAAAACTATGGGCGGGCCCCCTCCTCAAGAAAGTTGGTATAGCAAATAATGGCCACTGTCTATTTTGTACAGACACTGAGGAAACCATTATCCATTTGTTTACAGAGTGTTTGCCCGTCTCCCAATTTTGGATGTACATTGAACAGATATTTAGGAAAATTGTTACAGTTGATATCAACATAATCCAAGATGCAATTCTATTTCATGAATTAGACAATTATAATCTGACTAATAATGCAAAGAAGATCTTGTTATTTTGTTTGAGTGTGGCGGTCTGGGCAATTTGGAAGCATCGTTGTACGATAGTTAGTGACTCATATACAGGGGTTAACTCCAGCAATTTTGAAAAATTGAAGTGCGCTTTTCGTGCCTTGTTCTCGTATTGCCTTAAATGTGAATTTCATGATGCAGTGACTAAAAATAGACTTCATTCTTTTGAAGTTATTTGGTGCTCTGGTGATTTGATTTCCATTGTTTCGACAAATTTGATTTTTTATTATCCACCGTAATTGGCCTCTGGAGTGATTTATTAAATAATATACATGTATTTGTGCGCTTGGAGCTGTGATTTTGTTTCAAACTACTTTGTTTTGATGTTTTCTATATTTAAAAGCTAACTATATATTTTTAAATTATTATTTTAAAGCACATGCAAAATTAGTGGTTTTAGAGTGTGCGTGCGTGTGCATGCATGTGCGCTGACTGTTACTATGTGAAACAGCAGCATTTACTTCACGCAGCAACAGCTCCAACACGTGCATGCACTCTAAAACTCTGCTAATCAGTTTGAGATGAAAATTGCGAGTGTTTGCTCTGAAAGGGTTAAACCTTTTCCCTAAATTTAGGTGGTCGTTTGAACAGGTTAACTCATTTTGGGTTTTTTCAATGTTAATAAACAATCCAACATTTTTTATTAATAATGTTTGTTCCGGGGTAATTTTAGAATCCGAATCCAAAAGTTAATTGCTTTCGACTAAAATAAATTTAACATTCAATGTACTGCTTCCTAATAATAGATTGGAAATACTTAGCATGTATGCATATAATTGTGTTTGTCCCGGGATAATTATGGAATCTCATTTTCAAGGTAAATTGTATTGTTTGAAATCGTTTGTTAAGTTTCAACCCTCTTCAACTATGTAGGTTACATTGTCACTTCACTGAGCTCGGTGTAATATCTTAGTGTTTACTTTTTATAGATTATCCTGCAGGGCGTTGATTATTGATTAATTTGTTCCCGATTGACTGTGTGTGTTAAATACGTCCGATCGCTGTGTTTGTTTCACAGCCTATGCTCGCGTGAGCTTTATAATTTTAATGGAATGTTGTTGAGAAAGTTACTTGGAATTTTTAAAGGGACATATTTAGCTGTTTTGAATTTTTAAATTAATCGTTTGACCACCGTATATTTATTGTTTATTTATACACATGACTGATATAATCGTTTGTTCTCTTTGATTTATTCTATGTTTAATGTTCTTTCAGTCAGTTTATTTTTGGGTATTATGGATTTCCACACGATCCATTGATCGTGTTACCAAAAAAAAAAAAAAAAAAGAAAAAAAAAAAAAGTAGTAGTAGTAGTAATAGTAATAGTAATAGTAGTAGTAGTAGTAGTAGCAGTAGTAGCAGTAGCAATAGTAGTAGTAGTAGTAGTAGTAGTAGTAGCAGCAGCAGCAGCAGCAGCAGCAGCAGCAGCAGGTGATGGCGGTGGCGGTGGTGGTGGTGGTGGCGGTGTTAATGGTGGGGTCTAGTATCAGCCATTAATAAAGTGTTAGGTCTTAATAGCAGTCATCATGGCCCTTATTGATTCAAGAATTGCTCAAAGAGTTTGCCTTTAATAGTTCTTCGAATTTAAAGTAGTTTGGCCTGTTCTATAATAATGGGGTAAGTATGTTTTCTCTCGCCAGAGAAGGCTGGGCAAATAAAAGATAATGGTCTTTGTCGCCGACGTCATCTAGTGTGCAAAGAGGACACTTTCTGCGCGTGCCATATTGGCCCCATCTGCCAGTTTCAATATGTAATCGGTGATTATATGATCTAAATTGGCGATTCTGTTGTAGTTATTTAGTTTTGTTAAATATTCCTTGATGGCCCAAATATTTTGTAAATTGTACCTCTTAAAGAGTTATTTAAGCTTGCCTCCCATTGTTGAATACATTGATCAATAAGACGTCTTTTTATTATCTATGTTTATCTTAGGATTCCATATGCTACAATAATTATCATTTTCAGTTAGCCTTTTCTGAAAGTCCGTTTTCGGTTCAGAGAAAATTACAGTATCATCTGCAAATAGAAGCATTACAAGTTTGAACATGTATTAGCAGGCTATCAGTGATCCCAATTTCATTTCATAGCCCTCCCTCTAAATAATCAGAAAGGTCGTTTAAGCATAAACTGAAAGGAATTGGTGACAAACTTTCACCTTGACGGACACCCAGTTGCATATGAGTGGATGAGAAAAATCACCCGTAAGTGCTATTCTAGATTTAATGTTTTTATACATGTTTTGTGGGCAATGATATAGAGCTAACATGCATAGATGGATATGCAGTCTACTGCGTGGTGCCATGGCCAGCAACTAGTACAGTGTAGGACTATCTAGACAAGTAATGTCTACCATGTGTTTGACCGATACAATGAGGGATGTACCAAGAAATCTACTAGAAATGACAGAGACAAAAGAGCCAGTAGAGTCTACACATTACTCAATACTACTTCTTTGCCTTCACAGAAGATAACCATTGATGTGGTATTTACATAACCTAGCCCACAAGGCTTCCCTCCAGATAATATCAAATGCTTTCTCGAGATCAATGAACGCACAAAATATTTTCATTTTAATTTCACAGATATCTGGATTAAGGTATGTAGGTAGAAAATATGGTCTCATGTTGAATAACCATGACGGAAACCGGCCTGTGCCTCGTCTTGTACTTGCTGGGTTTCTAAATAGGTAGTTATTCTTGAACTCAAGATAGACACGAACAGCTTGTTTAGACAGCTTACTAACGTAATCGGTCAATAGTTTTCGGGTCCCCGCCCCTTTATAGATAGGTTTGATTAATCTGATTGTCCAAGCCTGCGGCACATTTCCGCTGTTAAATAAGGGGTGATATATTGGTACTATAGCACTTTGTGTGGACTTAATGTATTCGTTTGACACTTGCTTGACCTCAGCTGCCATACAGTGATGTCTCTACTTCAAGTGAAACATTTCCGGGAATGGCCTCTTTTTCGTTGATTGACCGATGAAAGGTAAACAAGTCTTCAATAGTTATCGGATAATTGTCTATTCTTGGGTCACATGATTTAAGTATCTGGCAATATTCCTTAGACTCAGTGTGGCTAAGATGGCTGAGCTTGTGTTGCATTTGTGTGTTGTATATCATTATTGCCTTTCTGACTTATTCATTATCTTTTTATAATCGCTGATGACATTGGTCATATCCGTTTTTGATTGGTCCGTTCTTGCTAGACTGACAGGCGTAAAGAACGGAATGTTTAAACATTAAGCATATTATATTAATTAGCCGTTGACATCTAAGCATTTGCCCACTTCCACCCTGTGCCTAGTTTCTCATTACATGGATAACTCTGAATGTGAACCTTTTGGGAAAAAAACGTGTACCCGATCTTACTGTAAATTTTCGTGCAATAAAATATGTTTAAATCAAAATACGGAATATGTGAGATCATCATTCACTCACCACTGTGAAGTCCGACAAGGAATCGACTCGTGATCAGGACCTCTGGAGCATAAGTCGCCTTCGTCATTCCCGCGAGAATGGATGCAACAAACTGGACTGCGGAGAAGATCATCATCCCTTTCCGTCTAAAAATAGATATTATAATTTATAAGATATATTGGTGCCAGTCTGCCCACTATCACGCATCGCCCGCCAATTCCCAAGCCCTTGCACCGCCCTTACACCCCGCCCCCTGCCTGTCACCTGCCCACCCAGCTGCTCGCCCTATTGTCCGTCCGCATGCACACGCAGGAGCACGAATGCCCATGTGTGTGTCTTTAAAAATCTTGCAACTGCTATAGATTCAAAAATAATGTTACCGGACGTTCTCTGGGCAAGAGTAGCATTTTCTGTGAGATAACTTCCTAAACACGGCCTCCACAAACCACCTTATAGACATTCATTCAAACTGTACACATATATGTAACGTAAAAAGGATGTGCATTTAAAACGACTTGAATTGATTTGAAAGGGAAGGGTGCCAATGAAAGATGTGTACAGTTATAGATCCACTGAGAACGTATTTCTTGCAACAGGGACTGACTAACATTCAAAATCTCCAACCATAGAAACAAGCTCTTTGGAATGTATTTAATCGCATTTGATTTAATACTTTGTCAGATTTCCTGGAAATTTGAATATAAACTGCAACCACACAGCAACTAAATGCACTCAACAATCATTCGTCAGACTCCAGACGATGATCTAATAAAAGGATTCATTTTTAGCTATTCCCCGCCCATTTTTATGCCTAATCTCCTCCGACATTTTGCACGTGTTTGGATCGATTTATAAACTTTGAACACTGACTTTCCAGAATCCCAATCTCAAGGTATTCATACAGGTAAGCTGTTGAATAGTTTAAAACTACACTGACTGGGTGCTGTTGCTGTCTATAGCAGCAACGACGCCCAGTCTAATTAGTCTGGTAGCAGTGTAACAATTTTTGCCTGACCCAAAATTCCCGGATAACGTTTTTTCATTGCTGATTATTTATCTTTCGCATGTATATAATCATATCCGGGTAGGCGTGGGATTATCACGTATAAGCAATTCGAGAAATCCAGGATGGCCGCAGTGACACTAAAAAATCAGCGAAAATTGAGAAATTCTCATATCGCAAAAACAAAATAACTTAGAACCATGACTGAAGTATCATTTTCCATGTTGCTAGACATCCATAATTCATTGGAAACACTATGTAATTGCTAAAATGTAGGGAAATCAAGATATGACCAATTTTAACAGGTGTTGAATGATTACTAGAAAATTGTCTGTAAAAAATCAACATACAACGTATGTATTAATACACACTCAGCTGCAGATTCTGTCTCAAGCACATTACAAATAATGCTAGCCATCGTGCCAGCGACATTAGATAAATCATTTCCCGTCTTATTGATTGAAAACATCGTTACAAGTGTTGTAAAAGACTAATCAACATACCGTCAACAGTATTAGGTGTGTTGCCTAGGGACCCCAAGGTGATGGTTAATCACACGTATGACTATCGGGTTACGTGTAATTATGCTGAACCCATTTTATATACAAAGTCAGCGACAGTAGCAGAAATATAGATAGCGATAAATTTATAGAGATATCAGGAATATCAGGTGCCAAGCATGCTTTATTTCAGGCAATGAGTGCTAACTTTGATGCGGATATGAGCTCACTAAATGGAAGGTTTATCAACACATCTCCTTGATATGATAAGTACACAACTTATGAAGACAATACTCTCAAAGAGGACACACTCAGATGACTCAGCAGAGCTCAAACGTCTCAGCTGATAACCGCTGGGAAGGATAATGTAATTATGCAGCAGTGATCAAAGAAATTCAAAAATGCTGTAAGTGCCTATTTCATTACTCTCATAGATTTCCAAACGTTCAAGAATATGCCACTAAGCAGAGCTGAAAAAATGATTTTGCATTCTCTATGGATATTCTTTGTAGTATAAATGGATATAATGCCATGCTGTTTCAGGAGCAAAGCCATTCTTTGAAACAAATAACCAAGGTTGTTTAACCGCTGCTAAAAGAGAAACTAACTGAGGACCACGCACTCATGATGACAGCAATGCTAAAGCCCAATGCCATATCAGGGGAGTGTAGGACAAGTTTGTGTAGTCTTCACAGCTGACCAACAATTATATCAAGTGACATTACGTGGTCCCCTGGGACGTTCGCTTAAATGCATTTGAGATTGGGTGGCATGTACTTCTTATGGTACGCTCATGACTGAGACTGGTCTAGTAGAAATTGTAAGTGTACCATTTGGAGATGTGCTAATCATGTTCAGTAGTAAGAAGTTTCCACAGGATGTCAGACGGCGCCGGATGCTGGTAGGCGAATTCTTATGGTTTTAGGAAAAGAAAACCATGATTTGCAGCGCATGCAAGATCTCCATCATGCCCTGGATGCTGTTTCATAAGATAGGAGGACCACAAAGCTTTGGGTGAGGTGTCTGATCAGACCAGTATTAACCATAATGGAATTATGAGTAGAGCTGAGAGAGAATGAGATTGATGCACAGGACACGACACGATTTCAATTTTGTATAGATCCACTCATCCACTGGAACTCGTTCAACACCATGTTGGTCTAGTTAATATTGATTCTGATAAATTTGTGACTCACTCGTCTGTAAATGTTAACAATTCGGTTTCTATCCGGAAAACACAAATGGATTCCCTTGAGAAAGCTTGGGCTGGTGGCTTTCACGATAAACCAACGAGAGTGAACACCATGACATCACCAACACGTAGCCGCATCACTGTTGTTGATGCGAAACCTTTCGACACACAGGTCATCTACGCATGGGCTATTATGGGCCTACAGTCCACTTTTCGTTGCCCTGATACAGAGAATCTCCTGGTATGTGAGTTAGCATGTTAGCCTGCGCCTATGGTCGAAGTAGATGGGCATACGCGTGAAGGCAAAACAATCCAATCTGAAGAATGCAATCACTGTGAAATTATCAAGCCGGCTTGTGGGCAATGATATAGAGCTAACATGCATAGATGGATATGCAGTCTACTGCGTGGTGCCATGGCCAGCAACTAGTACAGTGTAGGACTATCTAGACAAGTAATGTCTACCATGTGTTTGACCGATACAATGAGGGACGTACCAAGAAATCTACTAGAAATGACAGAGACAAAAGAGCCAGTAGAGTCTACACATTACTCAATACTACTTCTTTGCCTTCACAGAAGATAACCATGGTTGTGCCCACAGAGAACGTATAACCTATTGCCCTCATAATCGATGATATTTCATGAAATAATGACAACCTGTTGAATCGGAAGATTGTTGTCCCTGGATAGGACCTTGTGTTAGTCAAGAAACCCCGTAGTGTACTTATCAGGTGACATGATATGGCATCAACTCGGGAGGACGGAAATACTATTACTGTGGAGCAGGTCGCAAGTGTATGAGCTCGTACTTCGCTTGTACCGGCAGATGGCACATGCGTGGTATTTCTGGATATGTCATGATAGTTTCTTCAGCTCCGGGTCGTACGTATATTCATGTTAACATAACTATTGAAAAATCCGGTGATCTTATTCCAGAGTTATTAGCTACTCATGGCCTCGTTGTATGCGAACCTCCGGCATCAAACTTTGGAAATGGCACACGTGTAGCACTTATAATGCTGAAACATAGCCAGCATCATACTCAAGCCACACCATTTATATTACCATGCTCTGAGCGGTCTCAGTGCCATTCCTTGACAGAAGCACGTCAGAAAATGTGGTCATTGAAAGTAGGTCGAAGTGTGACGTGTGCTGCAAAGCTTAGTTCTCTGACTCCCACTAATTACACTTTCTGGGAAAATATACTGTGTTCACATTCAAGGTGTTGTATGGAAGAAGACCCGCCGGAACTGACTCGAACTGCACATGGCTGGTCATGGCAAGAACACTCAATATCACTTAACCCAACTACAATTCACCTTTCCAGAGTACCGACCCATCATATGACGTCATAATGAACTGCGTGATGTGTACAATGACATCTTAATGAATGACGTCATGAATGACGTCGATAAGTACGTCACGAACGCATATTTGAAGACGGTCTATGCGTTGTTGTACAAATTGTTTGCTTTTACTATTTAATAAATATTCTGTTGAATATTTTGAAACTAATTTGACTGGGCGCTGTTGCTGCCATAGGCAGCAACAGCACCCAGTCAAATTAGTTACAAAATATTCAACAGCTTCCCTTGTATAGTTTTAAGGAAATTGATCAATCCCAACACGGCGAGGTGTGACTGGAGCTTAGCTAGTGATGGGCGGGGCATAGCTAAAATGGAAAGGTACATTCCTGAAAATACCCCTATCGTTCCAATGGATTTGCTCAAATTGATAAGACGCGCCTGTGACCATGGCACATCATGTGATACACAAAGGTGTGGGTGCAGCCGTTCCAAGGTTTCGTGTAGCAAGTCCACCAGGCAGATGATGAAATTAACGATAATGACTAATTCGCTCTAAAATAGCACCCGCTGGAAAATGCAATAGTGGGTTGGTTAATTAATAAGAGTGTCGCATACAAAGCACACGTGCTTGTGTTTAGCATATATAATATGCTGCTTCAGATATAAGAGCCGTAATAAAATGAAGATGGCAGCAATGTTTATACGCCGAATGTGTGCCTGACACATCCATTTGTTGTAAAAATACGGTCACCTCTTAATTGCTGTACATTTAAGCATTAGATAGTCGTTCAATTAATTCCGCATGTCTTAAGACATGAAAAAGACATTTCAATCATATTTCTAGGTTCTCTGTTTTTTTAGATATGAGAAATTCTCAATTTTCACTGATTTTCTAGTGTGACGGCAGCCATCTTGGATTTCTCGAATTGCTCAAGCTTCAACTGGATATCATTATATGCATCCCATCATACATAATCAGCAAAATAAATAACTTTATCCGGGAATTGTGGGTTACACCCCATGTCTGCTAGACTAAATTAGTTTAGACACGTTATTGATTATGCATTAATATTGTGACGCCAGCCTACCCGTGACGTGACCTATTATCACGTTGTATACTTCAGTGACATGTCGCACCTCTCCATTATAGATATCAACTGGTAAACGTGGTGCTTTCTTACCTTCCTAGACTATCCGCAACCTTTGGGGATATAATTGAGCCGATAATTCCCGACAACACAAATATCGACACAGTGATGGAGAAGACGATTTCCACCTGCGTTTCTGTCAAGGCTTCGCCTGTTCTGTTTGTGTATGTTTTGTTGATGAATTCCCGGATGATCTGAAAGTATGGAATAATAAAATATCGTTTATCGCTTTAGTGTAGTTGTGCAACATATCTGTTGTAGTTCTAAAGAACTGGCTGTCAACGCCCACAGATGGATGGGTGCACTCATGGGCCTAACTCTGCTGTCTATTTATGGGATCCAAAGAGTGTTTGCTTGTTTACTTGAATTAATCATCTACTTATTACCTATATGTGCCAAACAAAATCGATTAACGTAGCTTTACATGTATGCAATGGAGGCGAAACTGAATGCTTTCTAGAAAGATGCTAAAATATATATGATAAAAGGCTTCCAATATGATTATGATTTTATCGAATAAATCAAATAATTTCTGACTACTGAATTTTTTCATCCATGTTCCAAGGGACATATAGCTCTTAACCTACTGATTATTTTGAAAATAGTTTGATTGAAGGTTGTTGGTGGCTAACCACAGCAACAACATTCAGTCAAATTGTTTTAAAATACTCAGCATTTCGAGAGTTACTCTCACTAGAAGTTATCTTTCGGTGTCTTATAGCAGTCAGACAGTTAAGATAACTAATGAACATAGATGGGGCATGGAACAAATTCTACACGTATTATTCGTATTAATTATCGAAATTATTGAAGTAATAATTTAATTACGCATATGCTTACAGGTGCTGGTGTATTCAGGACACCGACATTGTATCCATAGAGAAATGAGTTTCCTATGCATGCCACGGCTGTGCAAACTACCAACCATATTGAAACATCACTCAACTAATAGTGAGCAAAATACAAAAATATATAGCAAAGTACAAACACATTTATTTCAAACAAAATTAACCAAATAATCAGGGTTTTTATAAATTTGTGGGAAGTGTTTTCGTATCAAGACGCCTGTCAACTGAACCGTCTTTAGAATTGGTGGGGAGGGGGGTGTTGTAATGTGACTGGAAAATAGTGTTCTTTGCCGTAACCCATTGGCCCAACTGGCTGGGTGGGGGTGGGGGCAGGGCGTCAATTTAGCAAGATTCATACTACAACGCTTTATTCCAATATTTCAGGGACTGTTCACTACATCCCTCAAGAAATACAGCCACTGGCCTTTAAGTACATTTACATTTCAGAGTTTTCTGTGAGAGAGCCCCTAGAACCTCGAATCCCAGCTGGGCGTATAAGAGGGACCGTAAGAGTTTCAACTCTCACATGCCACTCGTAAACCCTATTACTGCCACGATGAAACAAATACCACTGTGAGTACATATTACTCTGTAGCCGTTGTTGGCCGACAGTGAGTTTTATTCGTTGGCCAAACGTAGCTTTGCTATTTTGGCCTTATGTTGACCCTAGATAAGATTTTGGTGGCCCAACGTTGGCATTACGTTGGGTGATTGATAGAAAAGTTGTTACGTTGGACCAACCTTGTAGCTGCACAGGAAAAACTTAACAACTACAAAATTACGATGGGCCGACGAATAACCATACGTTATCCCAATGTAAGCCCAACTCAGCATTTGTTTACTGCTAGTATGATACTTGGTCAGCCGGAGCTCAGTCACCATAATACGTGAGAATAAAATCGTCTCCAGTCAAGGGAGACTGTACTTTTACGCTCTATCCACGTACCAGATTAAAGAGATGTCAGATGTAATAAAGATACCCCACAGCTGTTGACATGAAGACTATGTCTCCGAAACTGCTTGATGAGATTCAACCAAATTTGTTATATATGTTACCGATATGATGGCTGAGTGGGACATGCCATTTATATTATCTCCGTCTCCGCGGTGCATTACGGGGATAAATGGCTTTTGGCAAAGAGTTGATATTTGCGATGTGTCTGTGTCTTCTGATTTAAGCATTATCATCATCATTTTATCATTATCAGTATGTCATCACCAACAGTTCGTTCAAAATGTGATATACTAAACGATGTTTATAAGTTTGATGATAAATAACAATGAATTTGAAATCAATTATTTATATATGTTATGCGTAAATCCAATTTCTACGAGCTATTGTAATGATGGAAGAGGCAACTACATGATGCTACATGTGTTTCCATACTGCTATCAAACTGCAACAGCTGGGCAGCTCCAAACGGAAGCATTACAAATCATTGCCGGCCACACAGTCTAACATCAAATACAACACTCTACAAACTATGTAACGCAGAGCCACTATCTGTGACGGTAACGCAACAGTGGTTGGTGGTCTATGTTTGTGTATGTTCTTCTAATGCCAGAAAATACGGCTGGCCAGAAAGCAGTGGAATATGCAGTGGTATGTGCCAACATGTACCAGCCGGATAAAGGACGCCACAACGCCAACAATGTGTTCTGCGATCAGCACTCAAAGAACGTAATTTAGGAGCACCAACGACCGGAAAGAGCCTAAAAACTGATTGCAGCCGAAATACGTTTTTACTTCTTCAGCTGCAGATCGCAGTCACTCATCATCATCGTCATCATCATCGCCACTGCCAGCGCCAGTGCCGCCGCCGCCGCCACCACCACCTCCACCACTACCACCTCCGCCACCAAAGCGAATTAGGTATATTCCTCAATTCATCATCATCATCATCATCATCATCATCATCATCATCATCATCATCATCATCATCATTCATACGACTAAAAAAGTATGATCTTAGTACTAACATTAATTGGCTATAGTGACGATGAAGAAAGTTCAACAAGTAGGAAATCTAATGAAGTAGGCCTAAGTCTGCGATCTACTGAACTAGAAATTCAAATCCCACACACCGCATATTTCAATGGACGACCACCGGTGTCATCATCACCGCTATCTGGAACGTTTTTTCTTAATGCCAGGCTGCCCGCGGTATCTGGTGACTAGGTATATTATATATTGGTACATAAGCGTGTGGCAGATAGCAAGCTTGCTAAATATAGATTGGGTTTCCGCTTTTCTGGATTAAAATAAAAATTTGATAAATATATCAAATGTAAAGCAAAACACACTTAGAGGCGTGACTTCATCCAATGACGTCACAAGGCGAAGATCGGGATTTACACATTCAGTAACATCATTTGATTTAATTTAATTTTGATATTTTATTTTAATTCGAGCCAATTTTAGAGAAATAGCGTTTGAAAGTGGTTTCTATCTTAATTTTCTTATGCAATGTTGCTAATTAGATTCATACTATACACCTGTGCAAAAGTTAAGCACCAGCAAAAACAATAGCACGTAGAAACATGATGGTACAACTAGGCTGCCATACTTTTTGTCCCCGCGTTAGCTGACATAATTCCAAGTGCGAAATGCACATGCATGCATGACTTCACGCCGCTTGATGTCGTGCGTGGCGGGAAACAGCACACGTGTTCAGTTATGTAAAAGTCCAGTTTGAGGTGTAGAACATTACATACAGATTTAGGCGACAAGATTAGGAATTTTGTGTTCATGACCGTGGTTTATTTGTTCAGAGAGAATTAGCTCTTGATTGTGAACCGCTATGGCAAGACGAAGGTTAAGTGATCGTGTGAAATGGCAAATCATAGGCATGTATACCACTGGTATGTCATGCAGAGAGATTGGCAGACAGCTGGACATTAACCATACTGTAATCAGTCGTTTGATTGCAAAACATGGGCAAACTAACGAGGTGAAGGACAGGCCTAGATCTGGAAGACCGAAGAAGACTACTGCCCGTGATGATCGAGCCCTAGTACGCCTTGTTAGGAGATCTCCATTCACCAACAGCAGAGTGCTCAGCCAGCAATGGGAAACGCGCAATAGAGTGTCAATGTCTACCGTCAAAAGGAGACTGTATGCTGCTGGCATGAAAGCTAGGAGACCTGTAAGACGTCCTCTCCTCACTGCACACCACAAAGAGGAGCGTCTGAGGTGGTGCAACGAAAGAAGACACTGGAACATGAGATCCTGGAGACGGGTACACTGGTCCGATGAAAGTCGGTTCCTGCTTCATGCCACAGATGGTCGAACTCGTGTATGGAGGTCCAGACGCACGGCGTACGACCAACGTAACATCATGGAAGAAGTTCCATTTGGTGGAGGTTCCGTTATGATATGGGGGTGCATCTCATTTGATTGTAAGCTGGATCTGTTGACTGTACCTGGAACACTAAATGGACAAAGATATCAAGATTCCATACTGGATAGAGTTGTGGTCCCTCATTTTGTAAATCATGCACCTGGAACCCACCCTATATTCATGGATGACAACGCCCGACCACATCGTGCTAGAGCTGTGCATGAATACCTCCGCCAGAATGCCATCGAAACCCTACCATGGCCAGCAAGGAGCCCTGACATGAACCCTATTGAGCATATCTGGGACATTCTGGGAAACATGGTGAGAAGGAGGGATCCTCCTGTGCAGAACCTACAGGAATTAACAGACGCACTCCATCTTGAATGGCAACGAATACCACAATGGCGTATCAGTCGGTTGGTGACCAGCATGAGACGTCGTGTCCAGGCCGTCATCCAGGCACAAGGTGGATATACCCGGTATTAATAATGACAGTCTCAAACTCGTGCACAGATGTTAAACTTCGTTTTCAGACACCATTAATGACAATCTAGCCACGTGTGTCAACTGTAGGGCAATAGTTGTCAGTTGTGTCAACGTAACCATATTCAGGCCTCGTTTTCAAGTTCAAACAAAAACATACAGTGTTTCCCCACCATCATAATCAGCATTCCTCTAGTTGCATTATTACCTCTTGCACTAAGATGGATGGGTACATAAATGTTTATGCTATTGCTTTCTTCATAGCACATGAATATACCCACGCATGTGCGTAAAAATAGGGTAATGCTTAACTTTTGCACAGGTGTATATTTACTGGGCCTTTTAATAAACATAGCGCAGTTTCACAACCAAAACCAAAAGCACTACGCTTATTAAAGATTCTAGAAAATGCTATAGACCTAAGCATACCGAGGATATAAAATGGTAGGGCCGTACGTATACCCTGATTTGTACTCACCGCCACGTCCATCTTAGGTTTATACGCTCAAGCGTGTATCTAATCGATCTTGACTTCAGTCTCCGGACACCCAAGTTACTTACATTTGCGAAAAGAATGCGACGCTCTCTGCCCCCAATGGTTGGCAGTTGTAGCGAGGCCAATCATCTTATCTATCGTAATCGAATTGTTGGAGGTGTTTATCCCACGTTGTGACACCTCATTATTGATATTCAATCCCGCTGACTATTATTCAGATAAAATATATCACTCTAAAAAGGGTCAAATTGTAGATTTATGGAGATAAGATCTGCACAGTTATTGAATGGGGCAAGCACAATACAGCTCAGAAATAACGTAATATGTGTCCAGACACCACAATTTTGAACACAATATAACGAATATTCTGTTGAATATTTGGGACTTATTTGGATTGAATGCCATTGCTGTCTTAGGCAACAATGGATTGCAATAATATTAAGTCGAACACATTCAACAGCACGTTTTATTTAGGTATGAAAACATTTTACGTTATTTTGTATCTGCACTGTATACTATATCTAATATGCACGTATTCCTGGGTTACACATATATTCTATAGAGATAAGTTACAGGTTGATGATCAATCCGCGTCACAGCTCGCTAAAGCTGCATGCACCTGGCACGCGGAATGCGGAAAGTAGGTTGCGGAAACGGAACTCGGAATATACTTCAGATCGCCCTTGGCTATTTTCCTTCATCCATTTACCTGTACGCGGTAAGCCGGATGCGGAATGTGGAACGGCGGGATGCGGAAAACCGATCGCTCGGTTGTAATGTCCAGCAGAACTCATTCTCTCAATGGCCTAATTAACATTCAAACACGCACACCCGACACTGCCTTCATCCTTAATTAGAGACCAGCCCGTATCAACCAGTATGGAGATTAGCTCTTATTTTTATAGTCATGTACTGCTTGCTGTAGTGAGAATGCTGGCAGATCAGTCTCTGTATCATAGCCGATTAGTAAAGTTGTCCTTTAATATCAGCGCTCACGTACCGAGTTTGTTCTAGCAATATAATAAGAAACACGCAATATTTCAACTGGCGACGAGTGAAAAGTGGATCTGAATAGAATCAGTAACGAGTTTAATGAATTAAAAAAGTGTGTTAATAAGCCAAGCAATATTGTGGCAAAGTAACTTTTGCATAATAATTGAGTGTTAAAGTTTCAATTTAAAAGTTAACATAAATATATAGCGTGTTCGGGCCGAATATCGAGGATGTACAAGTATTTAATTAACGTACAGTAAGTCCGTTTTCTGTTTTAAAAAGTCAGTAATAAGTAGTAAACGTTTTGTGGTTTAAGGTGTCGATAAGCAGAAGCCAGTCGGTAAACAGTTAAGATTAATTCAGACGGAAAGTTGTTAATATAATTTACCCAGTGAATAGTCAATTGCTTGTGAAGATGGCGTTAGCGCTGCCGAATTTTCCAACATTTGACGTTTATTCCGATGCTGGATCTGGGATCGATGGACGAAATGGTTACAACGATTTGAAAACCTGCTGCTTGCTATGGCTGTGACCGACGACACGCGAAAACGAGCGCTATTGCTGCAATATATGTAGGCGATGAAACACACGAGATTTTCGACACGATACCGGACAGTGGTCAAAAGGATAACTCTACACGTGCCACTGAGTGTTTAACAGAATATTTCTACCCTAAGCGAAATCGCGAATACGAAGTCTATGTATTCCGACAGACTCAGCAGAGACCGGGTGAGTCAATGGGCACATACCATACGAGATTACGTCTGCTTGCTGCGACGTGCGAGTTTGTGGATATAGACAAGGAAATAAAGTCGCAGATTATTCAATGCTGTTTGTCGTCCAAGTTACGACGCCAAGCGTTAAAGGACGCGGCTATGACTTTGAAACAATTTCTCGATTTAGCGAGAATAACAGAACTGTCAGAATCACAAGCGCATCGCATGGAAGATGCAACATACGAATCAGTAAATGCATTCCAGGAACGGTAACAGAAACACCGACCAGCAACAAGTAATGAGCCAATGACAAAGATACCTGGACAGCCAAGTAGTTTGTCTCAGTAAGATCGAAGTACCAAGAAAAGTGTTTCAGATGTGGGTACAATTATCCCCACAAATTTGACTGCCCACCCAAAGGTACACGTTGCATGAACTGTAATAAGATTGGGCATTTCGCTAAGTGTTGTAGATTGCCAAGAAAATCCGAAAAGTTTCCAGATAGACGGATGGAAACGAATAATCAAAGACTTGTGAAGCGTCTTGAGGAGTTGGACATAGATTCGGATACAAATGAGTCACGTGATTCTGATAACGGTTATGTATATGGGGTTACGGGAGACTTGATGGACATTGGAGACACGTCCAAAGGTAATAGATAAAGCTCGAGACAACCAACAAGTAAAGTGAGAACATCGACGCCCAAAGCGGCAATCAAAATACAAAATACGCATATAAAGATACTTATAGACACTGGTGCGTCAGTAAACATTCTTGACAAGAATTGTTATGAAACTCTGAATAACCGCCCTCCATTGCAGCGTGCTAAGACTACACTATTCCCATATGGATCGGACAAACCACTTCCGGTTTGTGGCAAATTCGATGCAGAGGTAGAAACGAAACAAAGAATTAGCAATGCCGTGTTCTACATGGTTGAAGGCGCTAGTGGGTCATTATTAGGTTACGACACAGCCCATGAATTGGGTATTGTACACATATTGAACAGAATTCAGGCTAGTGATTGCAAATATGTACACGGTATCCTTCCTTGTTTAGTGGGGTAGGGAAGTTGAAAGATACTCAGATCAAATTACACATTGATACGTCAGTACAGCCTTGTACACAGCCCCATAGATGGATTCCATTTCACATAAGAGAGAAAGTAGAACGTGAAATAGAACGCCTAGAGCGTATCACCGATTGTAGTTGCACCAAAGCCTAAAAGTCCGAACGAAATTAGAATATGTATCGACATGAGACTTCCCAACAAAGCCGTGAAGCATGAACGACACATATCACCTACTGTTGATGATCTTCTAGTGGATCTAAATGGCACTAAAGTATTCAGTAAACTAGATTTAAACAATAGATATCACCAACTTGAACTAGCGCCAGAGTCCAGATACATCACTACATTTTCCACTCATGTAGGCCTTCGAAGATATAAACGGTTAAATTTTGGAATATCATCAGCTGCTGAAATATTTCAGAACACTATTCGTGAAACACTAGAAGGCATACCAGGTACACTAAACATAAGTGATGATATTCTCGTATTTGGCAAGTCACAACATGAACATGACTGTAACCTAAGACGCACATTGCAAAGACTGAGTGAACGGAATCTGACTTTGAATAAAGATAAGTGTCAGGTTAACAAAACAACGCCTGGATTATATGGTCTTATCTACACCGAATCTGGCATTTCTCCTGATCCCAAGAAGATCAGCGCTTTGGAAAATGCTTGTGCACCTGAAAGTGTAAGTGAAGTACGCAGCATACTTGGATTATTAAGCTATGTTTCTCGTTTCATACCGGATTTCTCTACAATTTCACAGCCATTGCGTGAGCTAACCAGAAAGGATACGAAATGGACCTGGGAGAAAAGACACGAAGATGCTCTCAATCAGTTAAAAGAAGCATTAACCAGTGATAGAGTCATGGCATATTTCGTTCCAACAGCTAATACAGAAGTCATTGTAGATGCGAGTCCTGCCGGTCTTGGAGCGATCTTAGCACAAGAAAGTAAACAGAAACCAGGAATGAAACATATTATTGCCTATGCGAGTAGAGCTTTAACAGACGTTGAGAGACGTTACTCTCAAACAGAACGAGAAGCACTCGGGATTGTATGGAGCTGTGAACACTTCCATCTGTACCTGCTAGGACATCAGTTCGATCTTATCACAGATCATAAGCCACTGGAGCTGATATTCAATAATCCAAAGTCAAAACCACCAGCGCGTATCGAACGTTGGGCTCTACGACTGCAACCTTATGACTATGTAGTAAAATATAAACGTGGATGTGACAATCCAGCGGATTATATGTCAAGACGACCTGTTGATTCATTAAATAGTAACAGTTTAGTCAATCGAGAACAGAAAGCTGCAGAAGAATATGTGAACTTTATTGCAGAAAATGCTGTGCCTAAGGCAATGACATTAACAGAAGTCAAGTCAGCAACGAAAAATGACCTAACTCTACAATGGATAATAAAAACTCTTAGTGACAATACATAGGATACCGATATTGCTGATAAGAATATTGACAAAGCCGCATTACTAGCATTTATAAATGTTAAGACTGAACTGACAGTAAATGCAGACAGTGACATTGTGCTACGTGGATGTAGAATTGTCTTACCTGCATCCCTCCAGAAACGTCAGAAAGCCAAAGCAAAAATGAAAACAACTGCGGATAAATCCAGAAATGTGCGTAAACATACATTCAAAGTTGGAGACAGTGTCCTTGTAAAACAGATGAAACGAAACAAACTTTCATCATCATATTGTGAACGCCCGTACACAGTTTTAAAGATCAAAGGCACCATGATAACGGCCGAAAGAACTGACCATGTCATCACGCGAATTGCATCACATTTTAAACTCATTGGCGCTGATGTCAAAGTGACACCTGCGCATGACTATGATGATGATGATTGCATTCCAACACCTATGCCAGAGTTACCGACTCTAGACCTAGAACCTCCAACGCCATCACTAGATCAACCACGCGCACCCATTACGAGACGCTATCCGCTCAGAAACGACGGACGACCTCCAACAATACTGGCAGATTCCTATGTACATAAATGTGTGTTAGAATAAACCAGCAAGCCTGTGTAGTTAAATGGTATAATCCCTGGCTTGCTTATTACCTTGCATATATTCGTAGTAAATAGATGTGTTTATAATAATAGTGATTTTCAGTTCCAGAAAGGATCTATAGTCGTATTATACTGGAAGTAATTGTACGATTTGAATTCGAAACGGATTTATAGGTTTAATATATGGAGATTACTTGTGAATTTGTAATGGTTTACCACGCTGCGTATATTCGCCGGATTAGTGTACGTCTACACAGTTTACTTCCTGAATCCGATCACATCCTGAAGAGGACTGCTGGATCAAACATCAAAAGTCATTTTAAAACTTTAAATCATTCTGACGCTATTGCAATGGATATTCTTTGAAGTTTAATAGACTTGATTAAATTACTAAATTTCATAAAACATGGAGGGATGTAATGTCCATCAGAACTCATTCTCTCAATGGCCTAATTAACATTCAAACACGCACACCCGACACTGCCGTCATCCTTAATTTAGAGACCCGCCCGTATCGACCCGTATGGAGATTAGCTCTTATTTTTATAGTCGTGTACTGCTTGCTGTAGTGAGAATGCTGGCAGATCAGTCTCTGTATCATAGCCGATTAGTAAAGTTGTCCTTTAATATCAGCGCTCATGTACCGAGTTTGTTCTAGAAATATAATAAGAAACACACGATTATATCATCGGTGTAGCGATTTTTCCGAACGGAAAAGATTCCGTTGCGGAATTGAGCACATGTAACCTGGCAACGAAAGGGTAATCCAAGTAGTTAAAGCTGATGCATTGTCTAAAACTATAAAAACAAATTTGTCGAAAAAATGAGGAAATCAGTAATATTATAATTATTGTTAGATTGTTAGATTAGGCCAATGTATCATTTTGAATCTAGTCGTCAGTATCCACCTATTTTCGATCTACATCTCTCGCCTCCGTACACACACACATTTTGTAATGGTCTCAGTGGAAAGCTAGATATCAAAGAGAAAAAAATGTGTTGTCGCTTTTGAAAGAAATCTCACAATATCATCAATAAAAATTCAATAAAATAATACAATGGTACAGCGTGCAGGTAAATGGTACACGCGATATACATGCGGACCCGCTTTCCGTTCCATGTTCCGCATTCCGATTTCCGCACCCCGCGTGTCATGTAGACGCAGCTTAGCACGTCACAGGTAGTGAGCATTGCTCTTAGTCTGGGTCCTCTTGCGTTGTGTAGCGTGGATCGTTCAGTTGGGTATGGGTTGACCTGGGTCAACCGGTTACGAAACAGCCCGATCTGAGATGTTAATTTGTAAGAATGCCTATTGCGCATGCGCGCCAATAAGAGATAGCATACCCACGCTGAACTGAGGGTGTGTTGAGTGGCATTCCTATGTATATAGGTACCTGTATTTCGGGAATCCTTAATACTAGGCCCTTTTCATCCATCTTGGTGTGAATCATTACCAGGATTCGTTGCGAAAAACGAATCCATTTGCAGAACTGAAATCGGTCCAGAAATGGCAGAGATATCAGAAACATAAAATTTTGGCCTTTTAATTCCTCTAAGTTGGTCTAGATAGCCATCGCGCATATGTTGGTAGGGTGAAGGTAGCATGACCTCACGAACACGTGCTCCTCTCATGCTATTTCCCCTATGACGTGCGCAATGATTGGTTGAGCCCTGCTATGGTGATGGTGGATTGTCACCATATAGTATATAAGGAATCACACTGGCAATATTCCTCTTTTCAGCCAATTTACAATCGTTGGAAACATAGACAATCACCTTCACTCCTCGTTGCCTCTCTCCACCCAGGAGTATAAATGGGTACCAGTGTAAAAAACTGGAGAAGGTACCAATAATAGACTGAAATTAAACCAGCGTGAATGGAACCTGGAATCAATGACTCTATAGACGTCAATCAAACCAATAGCTTCTGTATTCCTTGGTACTTATTTTCATCTCTGTTCGGCCAACTGACGATCGCTGGAAACATAGGCAATCTTCACCACTCCTCGTCGCCTCTCTCAAACCCAGGGGTATAAATGGGTACCAGTATAAATGCTGGGGGAGTTACCAATAATAGACTGAAATAAACCGTCATAGAATGGCGTGAATGGGACCTGGAATCAGGGACTTGATGGACGCCAATTAAACCAATAACTTCTTCTGTATTCCTCAGTAGCCGAGCTGTGAAACCGGCGACCCCGGTTCACCCCGACCCTGGTTAAACAGGCTATTCAGCCAACTGACGATCGCTGGAAACAGGGAATCTCCTTCACTCCTCGTTGCCTCTCTCCACCCAGGAGTATAAATGGGCACCAATGTAAAAGCTGGAGAAGTTACCAATAATAGACTGAAATAAAACCAGCCTAGAATGGTGTGAATAGGACCTGGAACCAGGGACTCGATGGACGCCAACCAAACCAATAACTTCGTATTCCTCAGTCGGATCGGGGCATCTGCACAGTGCGGAAGACATTCCAATAGTCTTACAATGCAGAGCTCGCCAACCGCAATCTATACCAACATAATCCGCACCAGCCGTCGAAACCGGGCTTGGAAGACGTGCTCGAAGGAACGTCGCCAACGAAATTTGTGGAATCCCTTTTCATGTGTCAATAAAACAACTGAAAATCAGGTAGGCCCCCTCCACGGCCAACTAAATCGCCGGGACCTGCTGGTGACGCCGTCTCTTTTGGTCGATAACATCTGAATCATCATGTGAAACGATTGTCCTGTCCCTGCCGTACGATGCCAAAAGGTGATAAATAGAACTTTGAATGTATCGCATGCCTCTTCAATGTTTTGACCACTGTTTTATTGCAGATATTCTGCTAGCCGCCGCCACTGAGCTGGGCGGCGCTGATCGTCTTGTGCGGTAACTATTAAAACTTAGCCTAATAGAGGCAACTTCACCACTACACCAAGTTCTCGTGCGCAGCAAGTTTGACTGTATAACTTTTGTGTTATTATTTTGGTGCCAATGACCATGAAGCGCCAACTACATCGAATATACCACTGCTTCCAGAGTACCGCGCCAACTGACACCTGTGCCAACATGCGCTGATGACTAACAGGCGCCAACAAACTACTGTGCCATAAACGAACATGGCGCTGATGACTAGTAGGCGTTCATTTTTATTATAACATAGTTATTTTCTTTTATTTAACACTGATTATAAGTAAGCGCAGTAGGCCAGCTTAACATCATTGTACTGTATATATCGTAACACAGCGCCCACCTTTTACACATTGTTTATTTTTCCTTTGCTAAGTTAAATAGTTATATATATACACACACATATATATATATATATATATATATATATATATATATATATATATATATATATATATATATATATATATATATATATATATATATATATATATTAAACCCCGCATCTCTTAAACTTATACTATATTAAACTTATACTATACTGCTTCATTAACTACTCTACGGTGGCTGGAAGAAGCCAATTAGCTCCACACGCCTTCCAGGAAGGTCACAATAGTCTGGCATCCGCCGTAAATAGATACACTGCTTATTGGAACCTACACAACCTACACGACCAATGCGTTCACCATGTCAACCAATGTCGACCAATGGCCCACCCCTCATGCGCCATGGCCCGCATCTCCACCCACAAGAACTTCGTCTCCCCGCTACCCATCAGTACCGTGGTACGAACAATGGAATGCAGATATGCTTACAAATCTCAGAAGCAGCACCCGCACACATCACACACAACGGCGTCGTCATTCTCCTGGACCACCACCATATAGAGGAAGACCCACCCAGCAACCAGACCGACACAAATTCATCATCCTACAACAGCTAGGAAGTAAGCAGGATCATCATTATCAACCTACCACACATAACTGCTCAGACGGGAATTCCACCCCCACCCACACACCCCACCCCACCCCACCCCACCCAACACTACCCTCAGAAACCAGGACCAGAGAAACTGCGTCCACAGATACAGACCAACATCTGCATTCACTCCACTATCTCCCACGCCCACCTGGATTTGTGCCCATAGTTCCTTACCTTGGCACCGGCTGAGTGATCCTCCCACTTAGGCAGTAGGGGATACGACTGGGCCAACTACAAGAGTCAGTTCGAAATCATAAGCCGCACAAACAGGTGGATGGGTCAGCAAATGGGAGAGTATCTGGCCGACAAACTGTCAGGGAAAGCCCTACAGGTACTGGCAGATATGGGGTCAGACCTCACACCTACAAACACAGAGTTGGAAAGCGCCTTGTCTGAAAGATTCGGGGACACGGCCTTGGGAGAGACCAGCCATCTTCAATTGAAAAACCTGGGGATACGTGCAGAAGAAAACCTCTCAGAATTAGCTAGCCGCATCCGACATCTCATCACAAGAGCATACCCCAGCACAAATCATGAGGGAGTGACACATTTCATCTTGATACTTTCATTGATGCTTTAAGCGGAGAACTGGCGCTTAAGGAAAAGCTGTTTCCTATGGAGCTTGGAAACTTACAAACACTGACTGCAACAGCAGTGCAGATAGAGAACTTTCTTGAAAGAGAAAAGAACACTCACCACCAACTACACCCTATCAATTAGTTGAATGACGCCAAACTTCTGAGTGCCACATACATCACACAGACAACAACCACTACAGACACAAGCACAGCACCGCAACAAGAACACCCCACCCCATAGAGAAGATCACATGCCTATTGGAAGAGGGTGTGGTCTGTCCCATCGTGGAGACCACAAAAACGCCCCAGGATGTGGGAACCAGCACAGCAACAGCAATAGACAAGCTACACATGACAGATTAGAAGACGTCACTAAGCAGATCTCCGCACTCACTAATCTAGTCACGACACTCAGCACCGCAGTTGCAACACATCAGACTACATGACCGCCACCAAGCAGCAACGTGTCAAATACATAGCCACCCAACACATGTTTTGGATGTGGTCAGATAGGCCATTGGAAGGAGCGGTGTCCAAACCATCCCATTCCACCACACCAGCAACTGATCGTTGAACACCGCAGCTTGAGCATCCATTAAACTAGAACGGGCACAGATTAGAGAGTCACTTCAGTGCCCCCTCCTGAAATCCGGCTCAACTACGGTCCATCAACAACAACGACAGGTGGATACACCAACAACAACTGCTAAGACTACCTCAACGATGTCAAACATTGCACGAAAACCAGATTCACACAAGCTGGAGCCTACGATGCGCACCACATCTGCAGCTCCAACAATACCTCCCTCTGTGAAAAGTTATGACCCCACAATAACCGCACCTACTAAACCCTCTTTCCTATGTAAAACGGCAGTGGTTGGTTATAACACCTCCACTGAAACAACGTTTATTCAAGCACCACATCCCACAGCCATGGCACTTGACACATGCTGCCCCCTGGTGGTATGCGATCCACACCTACCTTCATCATCATCTCCAGCACCCAGCAGCAGTTGTAGTGATACAGATGGAAACCATCACTCCGCATCATGGATCCTCAAAAGAAACCCCAACACACATAAAAAAACGGCATTGTTTCTTTTGGGCGTCACACAAACATCCCATGATGTGCTGCTCCTAATGGCTAGCTCAGGTAGGAAAATGTTCGCACCATTCCAGTCCAATCCAAATTGCTGTGTACACAAATTCACAGTACCCGCCACCAGCTTCAGACATAGCATCACTGCTACCCCCAGCTTCATCGGTGCCCACACAAAATCAGCAGCAGCGAAGACGAGCTGGTCTTTTCCTTACTCAGCCACCCATCAAGCTCACGGGAACCATAGAGAAACAGGCCATCTACATACATGGCCCCAGCGCAGCAAAGGAGACTCCGCACACAACAATATTGGAGACTATCCCGCAAGCACACCGTAAAGTCATCTATAAGTGTGCCTGCTTGTTCGGTGGCCATGGTTGACACTGGAGCTTCCATTACCGTTTTAAGAAGCATCTCTGTGAGGGAATCCCACCTCATTGGAGACCGCCCCTTATGTCTTCAAACCTATTTTTGCAAACAACCACCAGAGCTGACGTTCCGGTGGCTGGTGTTGTAAACATCGTAATACAGATAGAGGAGATGCAATTCATTCAGCGAGTTGTCATCGCTTCTATCTAAAAAGGAGCTCTATTAGGTTCTGATTTTCTCAGCGCCAGTGAAGCCGCCATTCACTGCAGACAACAGGAATTAGACATACACGGCCGTTGCATACCTCTTGGACCAGAATCATCACTGTATGCCGACACATGTGTGGTGATTTTAGCTTCCACAGCAACAGTTGAGCCAGGACAGGAGGGAATTCTATGGGCCACCACACCACAGATAGAAGATAACACACACATAGCCATGCTGGAACCCGACCCTGAATACATCATCGCCTCCCAATGCACGAGTCCACGGATGATAGTGGACACCATCAACAAAAATCACATACCGTTTCGGGTATTCAATTGAACAGCCGATCCTATAATGCTTGTCCCAGGCATTCGCTGTGGCCATTTGGTGGACGTGATTTCACTGAAAACAGTTCCCACTACAACTACAACAACAGCAGCTTCTGATGACAGCATACCAGAACATTTGCATGACCTATATTTGCATGCCACAGTTGGACTAACGCAATCTCACAAACCTGATGTATGGCATATCCTGTTTAAAAACCAAGAGAGCTTTTCCGCAGAGGATAAATACCTAGGAGAAACTCACCTCGTGCATTACTCCAATAATACCGGAACAACCAACCTGTGCACCAGCTGGTACATCATCTTCCCATACATAAAGAGACAGAAGCACCCCAACAGGTGAACGACATTTTGCGGACAGGCATAATAGAGCCTTCAGCATCCCCCTGGGCCAGTCCCATAGCACTTGCAGGCAAGAAAGATGGAACTTTGCAGTTTTGCATTGACTACCGCCACCTTAATGGTCTAAGCATCAAGGAACCATATCCGTTACCCCGGATAGATCAGGCGTTAGATTCGTTGTCCGGAGCCGAATGGTTCTGTACACTTGACCTGGCAAGCGGATACTGGCAGGTAGCTTTGGATGAGGCTGATAGGGAGAAGACCGTATTCGTCTGTAGGGACGGTCTTTTACAATTCCACAAGATGCGTTACGGCATATGCAATGCTCCAGGAACATTCGAGCATCTCATTGAGCAGCTATTAACTACCCTGCAATGGGAGACCTGTCTCCATTACATCGACGACGTTATCATTGGGTATTCGTTTTCGCAGACTCTGTCCAATCTGGACAAATTTCTACTGCAGCTTCGAACAACCAACCTCAACCTCAAACCCAAGAAGTGTCATTTCTTCAGGCAAAGTGTCAAGTTCCTCAGACATGTGATATCTGCAGATGGAGTGGCCGTGCAACCTACACAAACACAGGCAGTGGCAGACTGGCAGACACCAACTTCCGTAATAAATACACACAGTTCCTTGGGCTCTGCTAGTACTATCGCCGATACATCTGCCACTTCAGTGAGATTGCGTCTCCCCGGTTCCAAATCACTGAAAAGGATCTCCCCTTTGAGTGGACGAGTGAGTGTGAGGTTGCCTTCAGGGCGTTGAAGGACCTGTTAAGAATCGCACCTAATCTTGCTCATCCTAACCCTAACGTTGATTTCATCTTAGACACTGATGCGTCTGCTTATGCAATAGGCACTGTTCTATCTCAGGTCAAAGAATATGGAACAGAGCAGGTACTGAGTTATGGTCCGCATACTCTTAATAAGATGGAGAAACATTACGTAACCACTAAGCAAGAGTTATTAGCTGTGGTGTACTTTGTTAAGTACTACAAACACCTTCTGTATGGACGCCCGTTTACACTACCTACAGACTATGCCTCACTATGCTGGCTCAGAAACCTAAAAAATCCGGAGGGACAGGTAGTGCCGTGGCAGGAATCTCGGCAGGCCTTTAACTTCAATGTTGTTCATAGACCCGGAAAGATGCATGGAAATGCCAATGCCATGAGCAGAATCGGGTTCGAGGATGAACAAGAAGTGGCCACCACCATGACACATACAACACCTCCAGCTCCCATATTCCCAGAACTGTGGTGCGCAGACTGGCATGTGGAGAAGCTCGCTCATGAACAAACAACAGACGCGCAGACATGAGGAATATATGCGTGGATCCAGGAGGGGATCCGATGGCTAAGTATTATTATCAGAGGTTTTGGGAGTGCCATATGTACAATGACATTCGCTACATGAATAACCGAATAATAATTCCTGAGTGTTATAAGATCATAATACTTGAACAGTTGCATGACAATGCTGGTCAGTTAATCATGGAGAGAATGATAGAGCAGATCAAACAGAGATTCCACTGGATTGGGATTCGTGATAGTATCAAGGCGTGGGTCACCAAATGTGTCCCCTGTCAAAGACGCACTGTTGGCCAGCACCACACTGCACCATTACAAATTAAAATTGTGAGTGCACCATGGGAGTGAGTGGCTATTGTTGTGCTCGGTCCCTTCAATACGACGGATGAAGGAAACAAATACATCCTCGTCCTGCAAGATTATTTTACGAAGTGGGTAGAAGCATTCACTTTAACAGACCAAGAGGCATCCACAGTGGCAGAGGTTCTGTCCAGCAATGTGTTCTGCCATATTGGAATGCCCTCTGAGTTACATTCCGACCAAGGTAGTAATTTTGAGAGCCTGTTGATCTCTGAGCTCTGCAAAATGTTTCACATAATCAAATCTAGAACAACACCATATCATCCGTATGGAGACGGGATGGTAGAGACGTTCAATAGAACTCTTAATGTTAGGCTGTGAATTAACCTTAACCACGGATCTGCCCATGCCTAGGATTCTAGGGGAGAAGAATTCACCATCTCTCTACATAGAGCTCATGCGACAAAGGATGGAACAGGCCCATGAGCTAGTGAGAGAAACTCTCTCCACTGTACATCGGCGACAGAAAACCTGGCATGACCGGCCTGTACATGGAGCCTCATATGAGGTCGGAAGAATGGTTTGGGTTCATGATACACAATGTTCTGCAGACATGCCGAGTAAACTGAGTTACCAGTGGAAAGGCCCCTATGTGGTAGTAGGTAAGATGTTGGAAGCATCCGCGCCTTGGATGGCATGCCCTCAGTCATCCACTTTAATCGTCTTAAACCTTGTGTTAGCAAAGAACCAGTGCCAGAGCTCGGACTGGGCGATAACATAATGCTGGTACCCATACCGATATATCTATGGAAACAGGTATTCCCGACGTTAGTGTAGAGCACCGCCATGCCGGTTCAGCCCCTCTCCTACCAAGCCAGGATTTGGGTGAACATACGGCTAATTCTGAGGACGATGACGAGACACGTACTCACCCTCTCCCTCCACAGAGCGGTTTACCAGGTCTGGGAAGTCGAATCTGAACACGTTCACTTTTGTACTGTCCAAGAGGAAGGATGGAAGAGTTGTTCCACCGACTTCTTCCCATTCGTACCCACTTCATGCTTTTACCCCAATTATAGAGTTGCCACAAGCGGAGGCTGAGGATGCCCCAATCCATGCCTCTGGCAGGGTCGAACGTGTAATAAATAGCATGTGCAGAGGCTTGATGAGGCCTTGGCCTGTTACTGACACCAGGAAAACCGTACAGCTTGGAGCAACCACATTCTACGCCCCAAAAATGCCGGACCCATTTGCTCTAAGTACCTCTGTCCCACCTTCGACCATTACAGAGAGAATGCATTCAATGTCCGGTAAGGTTGTCACCACAAGCACCTCAGTGCCCCGCCCCAAAACTGCAATAAAACTTTGACATCGCACGACAGTGCAAGATTCATCCACAGAGAACCCGCCACGCGTATTTACAACCTACATCAACACGACAGAAACATAGATACTCAGGATGACTGTTTCACAATCAAAATACGACGGTATTGTAATCGTACAACCGAAGCACGCATTTTCTCAGTTTGCCCACCCGGTAAATACAGTCCTGCTTGGTGGGGTCAGTAGAATTGATACCCGCAAGACATGGATATGTTTAAACCAAACAATAAATTACTGTCAGCTAAACTGTTATAATTTCTGTTTAAGAGCTAAAATTCTCTACCGCGCTTATAAATCATTAGTGCACGGGCTGGCACTGCAGAATCAAAACTTAAAGAGTTTAATACATAGGAGAGTGTTAAAAAAATTCTCTTACCTACAAATTCCGCTCAGCAATAGACAAGAGTAGAAATAACACACAATACAGAGAGAGAGAGAGAGAGAGAGAGAGAGAGAGAGAGAGAGAGAGAGAGAGAGAGAGAGAGAGAGAGAGAGAGAGAGAGAGAGAGAGAGAGAGAGAGAGCTTGATAAAAACACGCACAGATAGGGACGCTGTTCTAAGGAACAGATATTTAGGAAGCCTTACTTCAACTTTCCTCATCCAAGTTACATCAGTCAGCAACATTTAATAGAGACAGACACTCCTAGTTTCCGATCAACCACGTGCTTTCGAAACAAGAAACCACGTGATTAACCTCACTGTTTTCCTGTAAATTAGATCAAAGTCTATAAACACGCTAATCCCACGTGGCTACCGCTTACGCGATGGAGGAGGTAAGAGGTGATGAGTCGCGGTCATAGACTGCTGATGTAATCATGCTCTCCCCACCACATCGGGCGTTCCAGCGTGAAATTTGAACAGGCAAGTTTATAAGTATCTAACTTGGACACCTCCTCACTCTAATTAAAAAGTGAGCGTCCACAGGAATAAGTAGTTCCCGATTTTAATGTTGATCGGAGACCCGATTTTCCATAAAATAGAGATGAAAGCCGCCCTCCTTTTTCATATTTATATTTACCTTCTACTTACGACGGGAATATTTAATCAGACTCCAGGATAATAAAATTCACAACATCTTTCTATAGAGATGACCGAGTCACCCAACAGTTTTCTGGCGTGGTCATCCGCCCTCCTGTGACGTCACCAAGTCCTCTAAAAGGAGGAGAACGCACGGAAATTCATATTCCCTCCAAACTCGACACTAGGGAAGATCGGGCATTAGGCTACTTTCGAGTCACAAACCAAATTCTGCTGTATTATTATTATATTTATCTTTATTACTTTAATTGGCCATTAGGAAAGTTTAATAAAATGAAAAGTTAGGGAAAATTAGGTTAGGTTTTTGCGGTCCCGCAAATAACGAAAGTGCGGAAGTGAAATGTCGCTTGCAGAAGATCTTGGCTTATCTGACAGCTCGGCAGAAGAACCAGAAGAAACACAGATGAGCACGGTGAAGAGATTTCTGTGTACTTCATTATTATACAATGGACAGCTGTGTAAACGCAAATTTTCTCAAAACTCGGACTTGAAATTACATGTCAACCAAGGCCATCTACTTCAGTGCACATATTTTTCGGACTGCAAGTACTTATTTTCAGCTCCACGGTATGGAGTTACGCACGCATTAACGTCCAAACATCGTGTGTTAGTAGTTAATTTTCAAACCAGAGAGCAGGACGAGCCAGTTGACATTGTTGCTCTGTGATTAGAACCCCACCTACCTAGTAAAGTGATTCCAACTGGGAAGATGGCCAAAACCAAACATACTAAGAGACGCCAACCCTACTCACCGCATTCCAAAACAAAATCCGCATCCGCACCAGCAACCACTTCAGAAGTCGCCACCACAGCAGCAGTCATCACACCAGCAGCACCAACAACGACAGCACTGCCAGCACCCTCAGTTCCGACCACAGCAACTTCCTCAATCATCAAACCAGCTTCACTCGTGCTTTCACTAACATTACCTGACATTTCCGACAGTTCAGCATCGTCACCGGACTTAAGCATTGACGAGGAAGCAGCCAAGGAGATCTGCACCACGACAACACCATCGGCAGCACCATCTACACAGCAGTCACCATCACAAGCAACGCAACTAGGACACACCACACCGCATCCATAAACCCTGCCATCTGCAAGGCCACTACACTGGACAAAGCGTACTCTGGGAAACGATGCATCGCGCACCAACCAGACATCCGAGCAGTGCCACAGGACACTCAGCACAGCAACCGCCACCACCGCATCGCGGGCCTCCATCACAGGAAAATGCCTACAATGCCGAAGTGGAGGAAGAGAGATTGCAAAAAGGGGCACTCTCTTGTTCAAACCAAATTATGTAAAGGAGTCAACCTAGTGAAATTATAAGTTTAATGTGATGCACAATGGATTATGTGAAGATGGAGTGGATGATTTCCACAGGGTTCAACACCGTCATCTTAGTTAAGGTCATAAATACTGTATTGGTAGTTGCCACTTTATGTATGCGTCCTTCTGCTAGATCTTATACTAACATTTAGTTTTTGGGTCCAGATCTAAGTTAAGCCACAAATGGCAGTGTAAGCTAACAATCTTCAACATACATGTCCGACGGGCGAGAATGTTCACCGACCATATGGGTTCCCTACTGAACACCCCCCCCCTCAGTTAGACAGGATGCGGAAATATCATGAGTTGAAAGCTCTTGAATCATATAATGATCACGTCACCGTCGCATCACGATCACGTGTAACAGCACAGGGACAAGACAGTACATAAGCGTTGAAAAGCACATATAAGTTTAGGGTGGGGAGAAAGAGGCAGCTATCCAACTTTAGCGACCTTCCCATGAGGGCGTGGTGGGTTCTAAGACCGAACCCAGTCACTTGTAGGGTTAGATGGAGAGCTGAGTCCTGTCTGTCACCAGTGTAACGGCGTGGATCATATGAGATCTGCACCCGGGGAACTAACATTTACCTGTCGTTAGGGTTATATAATTTCGCCCAGAGAAGCACTGCAGGCCAGCAACTATAATATTTTCGCAGTGCTTCCTACTTTGGCGGGGTTTTCTAACTAACTAGTATCCGAAGATACAGGGGGAGGTGTATGCGGTCATCGTCGCTCTATTTCTAACCACTCTGAAACCCCAGTAGTTCCAAAGTCAGCTCTAAATAACATGACGGGGGAAAGTCCAAACAATTAATAAGACCGGAGGCTGGGGGAGTGTCGACAGAGACAATTACTCATATAATGGAGGCCCTAAGGCAGGTGATCAATTTATACAATCTAGCTGCTGTGCGGTATTACATATCCCCTACTCCCGGAAAAGAGACAAACACAAACTGACTCCGACCGAGTAATCGTCCATACGACTATAAACCTATCCTATTGAACTAAAATAGTTCAGGCTTAGTCGACCGCATGACATCTTCGCACAATGAGAATATGATCAGTGACCTCAGTGAAAAAGTGGTGCAGTTGTTGTTGCTGGATTGTGTAGCCTAGCGAACTGCGGTTCCAATGTTTTTTGTATAAAATAAGCCAAACATATGACTAGGATGGCGACTGCCATTATTTATCACACAACAGTAAATAGAATGTCACACTACCTTGACGGTGCTTATGGGCACAAAATAAGAATAATATATGCATTATAATAATAAACTATAAAACTGCGATCTTAAGTGACCGATAGGTACCTATTAGTCATTGGTACAAAAAAAGTTCTAGAGTCACCGTAGTTGAAGGGTAACATGTTTGGAACGCGAGATGGCATGATGTGGAAGTTAGCTGCCACCAAAAACTGTGGGCAAACTGTCTGATGTGGCTCACTCTCAGGAATAGTGCAGAAGAATGTTTGCAGAAGCGGATGACTATAGATGTAATTATATACATTATAAGAATGCCAATCCCCACACTCTCAGTGCAGCGTGGGTAGGCTATCTCTTATTGGCGCGCATGAGAGATATGCATTATTACGGACACTCTCTACTGTGGCTACACGCGCTGGCCTATAGAACCTACGGGGGCGTGGCTGCAGCATGTCAGACTGGGTTGTTTCGTAGCCGGCTAACCTGGGCCGGTTCGTACCCGACTGAAAGATTCGGCCTACAGGATAGAGGGAAGGAGGGAGCGCGATAAAAAGAGAGGAAGCGAGGGATAGGTGGAGGGAGATAGGGCAGAGGGAGGGATGAGAGAGAGGGGGGGCGAGGGAGGGATGGAGGGAGAGATGAAGGGAGGGAGGGAGAGAGGGAGCAGAGAGAGAGAGAGAGGGGGAGGAGGGTGAGATGGGGGAGAGAGGGATGGAGGGAGGGAGGGAGCGAGGGAGATTATCTAAATACATATTTGCGGTTGGGTCGGGTGGTGATGGGTTCGGATACGGTTGAGGTGGTGGCAAAACCATATATTGTTTCCCTTACTTTGATATTGGAGGCTTTGTTACCCTTATTTCCACCCAGCACAGTCCCTATTCAGGGGCCCTAATGTGCTCACATTTCTTTAGGCACACACTTGCATGATGCTTTACTTGTGCTCTGTATCCTCTGCTATTCTTCTGGCAAATTATACACATCTTTAAGCTGGCATCACCTTTTAAAATTCTCTATTATCGGACCGTATACAGTTCATCATATAGATGATCGTAACAATGCCAGACACGCTTATGCACATCTCATGACACGCTTCTACTAATGGATGAGACGGATAAAACACAGATAAACCACATGCAATCCTTAAGACCTTTAATCATTGAGGAAACAAAAATAGGTTATTTCAATTTGTGTAATACGGACTGGGTGCTCATTCTGACTGTAGCGACGACGTAGGCTGATGCCGTCATAACAACATTTACAAAGGAAATACCCGCTGACTCAAAGCCGATTGAGCAATTACGTTATTCACCGTACTCGTGATCAAAGCACATAAGTTTACCTGTCTGCGCATGCCGGTGTTTTAAAAATAACACCATGCAGAGACTGAAAATTATCGAGAGTACACGGGGATTTTTCCAACTTTAAAGTAGGGGAATGAAGGCACTTATTAGAAATGACAAGAAAGAAGATCAGCAAAGGAAACACATAGAATTGTTATCAAAAAATCAAAAGAAGAAGAAAGCAGCACCAAACAAGTCTTCCGACAAGTGAAGAGAATGACTGCGCGGCCAACCCGCTGTACTGACGTGAGCTGAGGTGAAACTCGGGGAAAATGTTTGGTTCATTAACTGTCCCCCCCCACCCCCCTCACCCCCTCACCCCCCTCTCTCTCTCTCTCTCCGTACGTGCGTGCGCGCGCGCGCGTGCGTGCGTGCGTGCGTGCATGTGCGCGTGCGCATGTATGCGCCACGTGTGTGTTCTCTCTCCCTCTCTCACTCCCTTCTTCCCCAGCCCACCCCTTTGATTTATATGGATAATATGGCGTTTGTAAGTGTGACATGTTAGGTAGAGGTTTGTTCTTATGAACAGAGCAGTCTTCAAATCCATTGATTGAAATGTGAAAATTACTACTGATTCTAGATCAAACGTGTTCTACTTTCTGAACGAGTATGTTCTAATGTTGTTACCACAGCCAAGAAAATAAAGACATTATCTTTCACCAAGACAACGCCTCTTCGCATTTCGAAAAAAGAGTTTATTTATTATTATTGCTATGATTATTATTATCATCATCATCGCCATTGACATTAATGATAGCAATAATTTGGTCGGTAACTTAGCGATGGCAACGGCGGTCATTACGAAGCCTACATAAACTGTTATTAGACACTCTTGAGCCGACGTAGTACCATGGGTGGGCGTCTAGAGGGTTGTATGGCACATTGCTCTTGGTTTGTTCTTGAATTCTGGTAGGGTACATAGTACCAGGTGCTGGGAGAGTGTTCGAGGAGTGCGTTGTTGCTTCGAAAAATGACTCACGATAAAATTCCGTCCGACATCTAACTGGGGTGAAGGAATTCAGGCGGCAGATATTGTAGGGATCACGTGCTTGACTCAGTGGAGAAAGATAATTAGTCAAGACTTCGCACGTCATCTCATTGGCAATTTTGTCAAACAGGGTTAGTCTGTGATTTTCGCGTCTGTGGGCAAGTGTTTCTATCACAGTTTCTATATACAAGTCATCGATGCCTGCACTACGTGTCACTCCGCCAATTGTCCTAAGAGGATCCTTTTGTACGTCTTCTAGTCTGTTATCAAGATACTGTGGTAAGTTATCCCAGACAGCAGCTGCGTATTTCAGAGATGGCTTAATAATGCTCTTGTATATTATTTCCAGACATTCGCGGTCTATGATATATTTTAATCACTTGAATAGGAAAAAGCTTGAGCTGGGCATTGGCTATGCGAGTTTCCGCGTGGTTTTGCCAGTGACCGTTGTTGATGAAAGTAGTACCAAGGTGTTTGTGGTGGGTGGATGGGGATATTTAAGAATTTTTTAAGTTTAATGGAGAATCTCTGTATAGAGAAATACATAAGGACGTTGTTTTAGAAGCATTAAATTCGACAAGCCATGTGTTTACCCAATTAGGGCATGCGACTTGTAGGTCTGTTCGACAGTTCTAGGCTATCAGACATGGAGGCACGTGTCATCAGCGAATAGTCAACCTTGTTTAGTATGTCATCGGACATATCATTAATACATACTAAAAAGTAGTGGCCCAAGGACAGAGCCCTGTGGCATACCCGCATGTCAGTGAAGCGAATTAGATTCGTGACCATTTATAACCACTCGCTGCTAGCGATTATGGAGGTAACTTTCAAACCATGTAAGTAGATTTCTAGAGATACCAAATTGTTTGAGCTTCTGTAAGAGGCCACGATGCCACACTCAGTCAAATGCTTTAGTAATATCGAAAGATGAGAACCATACTTCTTTTTGGTCATCAAGAGCTTTGGCGAAATAAGTATATATGCCTAGCAGTTTATTTACTGTAGAATATGAGGGAGGAAAGCCAGACTGATGATGAGTGATGCCATCTCTGACGTGGTTGTAAATGTATTTAAAACAGTTCTTTCCATGACTTTACTAAGACAACTCAGAGGAGATATTGGTGGGTATTTTGAGCAAAAATAATAATAATAATAATAATAATAATAATAATAATCTTTATTTAAGGAGGGTAAATCTTCAGTAGCCTGGTTTTGGAGAGCCCCTCACAGGAACATATATATACATATATAAATATATACAATATATTACATTTATGTACACTCAGTTACACACTCGCTAGCGCGCTCCCTCGGTATCACATATGTTCTCTCGCTCGCACCTATGCTTACTAGTTCCCAAGCTCATCTATTCAGTCGCTCACTTACTGACTCACTCGCTCGCACGCTCGCGCACACGCATATTTGCTCACACGCCGACACGCTGATGTGCATGCTCGTTCGCTCATACACTCGCTCGCTCGTCCACTCACCCACTCGCCAGCACATAGGCGCATTCATTCCGAAGCTCATTTATTCGTTCACTCCCTCAATTACTGACTCGCTCACTCGCGCGCTCGCCCAAGTAAAAAAACCTTTCCGTTTTAAAAAGGAGTTGCATTGGTAATTTTCCAAGAGGTTGGTAATTTTGAGTTGATAAGTGAGTAATTAAAAACATGTGCTAGAATTGAAGCTAGAACTTCTTTACCCGTAACCACAGATTTAGGCCGTGGTTTGCCGGGACCAACAGTCTTTGAGGTATCTACCTTAGAAAGTATATCTAGAACGACGGGCCTCGTTATTATGATCATATATAAAGCGTATACCGTTGCCTATATAGGGATAAAGGAGGTTGGCATTTGACTCAGCAATTGTCGCAATACTTGAAAAATAATGGTTTAAAAGATTAAATTGCGTGAATTTTCTCCTTTTCTGCCAGGTTGATTTTGAATTCTTGATTATCTGTCCGGGCTAAATTATTGACGAGATTTCTCTCTTTTTTTAAATTTGCAAGGTCCGATTCTTGTTTGGATTTCCTTTATTTCTTTTGAAGTTCTTCCCTAATTCTCATTTCGTGTCTGATTTTGATAGTCTAACATCAAATCTAAGCTTTACCATCTGGGTGGACTGTCACTATTTTATGATATGGAAGATTCTGAACAGCATGCAATGAACGTCTCCAAACAAGAGCTTGAAAATTGGCCCTTTCGGTGTGATGCTTTAGACTATTAGATGTAGGTGGAAGATTTTCATTTCTTTGTCTCTTTTGACAAAAGAACCAATAACGGGTTTCATCAGCTGTCTTTCCTACATCCCTGGTGGTATACAACTCACAGACAAATTTCTCACATAGAATTGCAGTATTCGGTGATAAGTCAACATGTTCGCCGAGTTGGGCTAAGCTAAGCTGATGACATTCAGATGACTTGAATGCTTTTCTCTTAGCGACTCCAAATAATGCACTAGTGCTATCACAACCTGTAAGAGAATGAAACCCAGGCAAAGACAGACAGATAGCTGGGCCCAGTACTTGAGCAACTGTATGTATTGGTATGTATCGCAATTTATCCTTTGTGCCCGTACGGAACCATAGTTCAGAACAGTGAAGCGAACGATACGTATATATACTAAGTACTGCCACGTCTGTATCAGGAGACTGTATAACAACACGCATGTGGTCTTTTGAAGCGTGTAGCGCGTGCAACATCATACGCGTATCTGCTTCCTCGTGATCTGATCGAAGTTCTTCCAAATACGACGAATTGTTCGCTGAAATGACAACAACATCCATTCCATCGTTAAAGCCACCAGCAAGAATGACGCAATTGTCGGCAGATAGCATATTTGGACCAGTATCACGCCACCGCTTGCTGAGAAATGCAACCAGGTTACTTTTGTTGCTTGGATTGCTGATGTACTTGGCCCATTGCTTTGGAACGGGAGTATTTTCTCCAGCAATCTTTACTTCCAATGCTGTTGATGACCCACGTTTTAGCCGCTCTTCCGCTTTGAGAGATTCCAGTCTATCATATCTGTCAAAAACTATATCTACTCTGTTGCAGTCTTCTTGATTCAGTGGAACTGTAAAGATGTGCCAGTATTTATCAGCCAATTCTCCAAATGTAGACGTACCGCCAGTTTTAACCATGTGCACAATTGCCATGCCATCTACTACATAAGCTGTTGCGCCTGTCTTGTCAACAGGTGGAAGCCGTCCATCAACATTTACTTCCTTTTCCAGTTCACTTAACAAAACACTTTTCACATTCTTTCTTAGAGTCCCATCCGTATGTGACAATGATAGTGGAACAGCAGACAGTTCATACATCATCACTAGTTTTAAATCAAAATCTCTGGACCTTGCGGCAATAATTAATCGACCAAATAGTTCGCGGTCAGATCTCACATTGTGAATTTTTTCATCATTTGTTTTGAGTTTTTTCTTCTGTGCTAGGCTGGCAAATGTTTTAAGTTTTAAGTATGGCAACGTGTCCCAAAAGCTTCTCGTGTTAGTGTCCAGCCGCTCCTGAACACAATTTTCCATAATCTCCTTACCAATGTCACAGGGGGAAACAAGTCTCTTGGCGATTTCACTAGGCAATACCACGCCAGTTGAAATGTTTACAAGCGGAAGACACTCGCTGTCGTCGTTTTCCGCAATATTAAAGGGATTGTTCATTATATCTGATGAGAACATCGAAAGTATCTTCTGCACATCGGTTTCATCCCTGTTCATTCGATTAGTCCCCATTTCCTTATGTACTCCAAACATGTGACTATCTTGTAACCCACACATTTGCTTTGTGACCGTTGTTATGGCTGCCCTCTCGTGGCTAGTTAAAAACCACCTCTCCAGAGCTCCTGGCTTTTGTGTTATTCCAATAATACCACCTCGCTTTTAGGAATCCAAATTAATCGATTGCTCTAAGGCCATATCTGTCCACACTTGATTGAATGGATGGTCTGAGCGACTTACGGAATGATTTCCATTCAAGAATTGTTCATGTACATGGGGATGTGTACTTGGAAGCATCTTCATGTCCGCAAGATATATTGGCAACCATCTTGCATAATTGGTTCTGTCTATGCTGTAGAAATATGGCGCCATAGCAGCAGTGGCAGATAGGTGTGCCTGCCAATCTCCAGTTCTCTCAGCTCTTATGAATCCAAGCAGCAGCTCTACCATATGAATATATGAGTTCCAAAATGCGAACAGGTGTGATTTCGAGCTTGACTCAACTTTAAAGGATTTGAACAGCTGTTGCAATTTATTCACGTACATACACACCTCTTTGAAATTTTCTTGCAGTGCGTCCAAGTCGTCAATGCTGCTTCGGCACATCTTAATTTTCTCATCCAGACTCTCCAATTCTGTTGGAGTAATGTGGTCTTCATGTTGTCCATTTTGTTGAACCCATTTGGAAAACGACTGCCATTGTAATCGCAGCAGCGCTTCCATAACCAATTTGTGAGCCCTCACTCCTCGATTATATGACTTCCCTTTAAGTGGAGCAGCAGCCATGCTGCTACGATATGTGTTGGCCTCTATGAGGAGATCTTCTAAGCCAGAGTCATCAAACATCTTTCCAATAACAGCTAAGTAAAATTACCCCGGAACAAGTGTTACAGGCATAATTTGAATTATATGTAGACAATGACAATGAGAGCGATGTGAGGTGTAGTATTCATTTTAATTTGTTTTTCCGCACCGATTACCACCACATCCATCTGTCTCATTCCAACCACCATTACCTTGGTGCTTTGTCAACAGTGGTACAGCTGGATATACAGATTCTATGATGGAGTTAGTATACATACATAAAATATAACCTTCACATTTCACCCTCGCCTTTGGTATATGCATGCAAAATGTATGTCGGATATATGTTAGGTCGATATCCGTCTAAATATCATATATGGTGAATCTAATACGATATTACTTTGAGTTATGACACGATCATGCTTATATCGTTGTGCACTGTGGATACAGCCAAAGCCTACACCCCCTATGCAAAGAAATCAGGATAACTAATTAGTGCTACCACAATTTGTTTGTACAACAGGGCTTAAAATGTGTGGGACATGTCCCTCAAGCCACAGCAAGTGTCAGACCTTCCGAATACTGGGTGTGCTACGTCACGATTCTGACCTAGCTTTAGCTCCTGGACTATTTGTCTTGTTCGGCCAACTCCTCGTCCAGACAATGACCGGGCTGATTGGTTCGCAGCAACATTTCAGTATATCATTCCAAGTTGAGTAGTTGAAACAGCGTCAACTAGCGGAAAGCTGGAAGTAATCTCTTGGGGGCAGTGTCAACTAAAATGAGGTGTTTGTTGGTTAAATGCTAACTGGTGAACACATTTATTGACAGTCAAAACGAATGGAGCTGTCCACTTTTAGGCATGCCCCGCCCACCTCTAGCTAAGCTCGATCCACACTTCACCGTGCTGGGATTGATCGATCCCAGAATGCCCTAACTATCAATTTCCTGAAAACTAATCTGGCAACAGCGCCCAATTAAACTAGTTTCAAAATGTTCAACATAATATTTATTAAATAGTAAAGACATACAATTCGTCTAACAACGCATAGTCCGTCTTCGGACATACTTATCTACGTCATTCATGATGATAACATTCTACACGTCATGTAGTTGATTATAATGTCATATAATGGATGACTAACATGGAAAGGTGAATTGGCACTTTATTCTTAATATCATGGGTGGGTGGTTGTGTTTGTTCGCGGTTGCTTAATTCCTCTTGGTTTCCTGGTTGATATCGTCAGCTCAATTACATTGTCTGACATAAACTTCGTGTCGTAACCGACGTACCGCCATAGTGAGGTATGGCGTTATTCCAGATTAACTATCTAGTGAGAATACGGCCGTAGACTCCAATCTCTAAGAAATCCTTGACTGTAAAACGTTTCGTGTCATAAACTATAACCGATCGCGTATCAAGGCTATAAAAATACAGTTCATCTAAGAAATAACTTATTAGGTTTCCACCATAAAAAGTTCACTGTTGAGTAATTTGAACATACTTGGATTAGAACATATTGCTATCTAAGACAACAATGCCCTCCAATATAATTGTATTCAAAAAACTCAATAGAACATATATTACTTACTAAGATGTTTCTATTTTTGGTCTGGCAATATTTTGACCTATTTATAAGCTGCACTGTGAGGGATTGAGTGACTAAATTAGATTAATTAATACATTGGCTTGTAACAGGCCAGAGTCTCAATGCTAAAGCCTAGAACAGGGGAGAGGTTATAGATTTTTAATCGAATTTGACAGGCTGCTGATGCTCCAGGCCTTTTAAATAATATATTCAAATTTTACACTGGTATATATGCACACACTTTTAACTCTTTACTGACTAAATTCGGACAGGAAAATCAACTTTCTTGATTTTTAATATGTATTTTCATGCAAATAGAGGACTACTCTGGATAATTTACCACTAGAATGACTAGCTCTGGTATCGAAGATAAACAATTCGTATAACTCGACGGACTATTAAGCGTTTATGACTGACTATATCGTTTCATTGATGCCGTAATTGATTATGACGCCAGCCTACAAGTGATGTAGACTAGTTTCTTAAGACGTCATATAATTGACTGATAGACTGAATTCATCTATTGCAATTGTACTATATACGAATTTAGCAATCCCGTCAATCAGAAGCGGTGCTCGTAATTATCGTGGAATCAATATTTCTTGTTACAGTAGATTGCGGCATCGCCATCCACATTACAACGATACAGTATTATACATACAATGTGCACGTGCCGGGATGGTTGCCTACAGTCAGAATAATACGGACATAGATGATTATAATTTAATACCAAATTACGTCAATAAAACCAAGATATTAAAAATCTGGTGCTCCGGCAATGTGTAGGTGCTCGCTCTATGGAATTCTACCGCCTTTGTTCATCATGCGAGCCAACTACCTTTTCAGGCGCCTTAAGGTTTGTATCCGCGTAACAGGATTATGCGCTTAAATTGTTCGAATCTATACACAGTTATTCTTCCACAGACGTGTGGGTGTTGTGACACATAATACCATAAATGATGTGTTGATGTGTGCCTTGGTACATGCATCCAAAGAGGATGAACTCTACTTTAAACGTCTCTATAGATCCGTCAATTGACATAATGATATTCATAAACCATATGACGTCTTAATCAAGAACGTGACGTATATGATGACATCACAATCTTTGAAGTCATGAATGACGTTGATATGTTCGTCATAATCATAGAATTGATGACGGTCTAAGCGTTTTGTACGAAGTGTATATATACTATTTAATAAACATGTTGTTGAATATTTTGCAACTAATTTGACTGGGTGCTGTTGCTGCCAATATTTAACAACTTAACGGCGTGGTTTTCTGGAAATTGATAGTTCAGGGATCGATCAATCCCAACACGGCGAAGTGTGGGTGGAGCCTAGATAAAGATGGATGATCATAGCTAAAACTGGAAAGGGCCATTGACTGCTCAGAGCGCATTTACACCCAATTCGCTAATGTCTAATTTATAATTACGTCGATGGATGATGATAGGGATGGGTAGTTATGTGAAAATAGCGTTGCGATCAATATCTATCCACAGAGAACGATAGGATTATACCGATGATTATTTTGCTTGGCACGTCTCCGTCTGTGTAAGCTGGCTATTAATTCGTTAATAACACGTGAATAAATCGGATAAGCCGGGAAAATAAAATCGCCAAATATTACCCACTGGCATGGCATTATAAAGGGGCCCATGCCAAGCTACCCTCTTCCAATGCTCTACCCACTCTATAAGCGTGTTTGAATAACTTTTAACACGGTGAATCCTGATTTTCATAATTTAAATTTTAAGGCAATTATAAAAGTAAGATGTCGAATATTATGAAACCAATTGGAATTGGACCGTTGCTGCATATGGTAGTACAAATGCACAGACAAATTTGTTTCAAAATGTTCAACAGAATATAAATTTAATTGTAAATTCATCAATGATATTGAATTCAGACAGCTATATGGAGGATTTTGAAAACTGCCATCAAATACTTGAGTGACAGATCTGATCCTCCCACTATGAGAACGTGACAGCCTCTTTTTAGCTTACTCTATGCTATGTCTGTTTATCTGGACATGTTGTTAGTAAAGATGGCTGCCTATCTAAAATGAAAGTTGATTAAAATTATGTCCTGCCTAGCCATTCTTCTGCCAACAGCGCTTCAAACTGCCTAAACGGGTTAATATAATACTTATATCAATTAACTCTTTAATGGTCAAGACTTTCCAATAAAATTGAACTTTTTGGCACAGTGGATGCATATTTCCTAAAAAATAGCCATCTTTTGTCCTGCAAATGCATATTTCTCAGAGCGTTTTAATATGGTTAAGCAAATTCAAATGTTTGTTTAGTCACTGTACATTTTATCAAGCAAGCCATTGTAGTGATAGAAACTTTGTCAAATGTAGTCTTCTCTAAGCATGAGTAGTAGTGTCGGAATTAAAATGATACCACCGCCCTCAATTGGCAGCCGTTCGGCGATCCGTGGCCCCAACCGCCCTCTCAAGCCCTGGGCATAGGAATTTGAGACATGTGATCGTGGTTGGTGTAGGTTTCTAGATGGAGATGGGACTGTGTAGGCTCAGACAAACACGTAGTCTCTGCCAGAGTCGCATCGGCATGATGGGACCACCCATAGTGTACTCCATCTACCTTGACAACGCTCACCTGGTAGGATGCTAAAGTGATTAGCATTTGCACCACGGCAGAGTCTGGCATGTTCACATGTTACGCAGAGAATATGGTCCTGAGCAGGTGTCTCCAGCAGACAACCTCGTCCTACCCTCTCCACCCCATAGAAGTGGCAGACAGACTCGATCTCTTCACGTGGGTGAAAGCGGTTGTAAAGGTTTCTCCGTAAGGTGTCGACACAAGAATAGTACTGGGGTCATCCCGGAAGTGGGCCCACGTGGCATCCGATATCATGGCAGTCTCAGCGCCCTGTGCCACTGCTGTAGACGCCAGCACAAGCAGTATGATGAGAATCATGGCTATATATGAAGAGTTAAACTGAACAGAGTGAACCCCTAGAGAAATATCTGTGCCAGATCGAGCCCTGTTCCATCCGGATCGATAGTAATCTTCATCCCCTCAGGCGTAGGGGCTAGGTGCTTCACTCTGCCGCCGGCTAAGAAACGTAGCTCTAGGACTATATGAGTCATTTGCGGGCTAGTGAGTCCGACTCGCTGATGCAGTTTAACAGCACCCTTGGCTTTGGAGACATGTGACACACCATATACCCATAGAATGCCATCCTGGAGGTTAACAGCTTCTTCTGGGCCATCGAATGGATGACGCAGCAGGAGCTTTCCACCGGTAACCCAGATCCGGATGTACTTCCTCTTCAGGAAATCGTACCGAAACACGATCTTGTGCCCATCTATGTTGCGACCAAGGCGCCCCTTCGACATATCCTTGAGGTTTGTGAGCAGCTCCACCCCATCATCACCAATGGGGTGGAGGGAGAATGCCTTTGAGTGTGCTTCGTACTGTAGGGCGAATGACTTGCCATCGCTCTCTTCTACCTTGGCAGCATCAACTGCGTACACATCTGCCAGGTCTGCAAGACCAGTCGAGTGAGCAAATATGGGTTCCACAGCACGCCATAGAAGTGGTTTAAATGGGAGGTATAACCATGCCGATTGTCCGACTGCTGCTCTCCGGTGGTGAGAACGTAATCTCACCCTCTCTAGAGGGGGAGACGGGTGGTACAGTACTGTGTAGAATGGGTCCTCTTCGAGGTGCCCCAGCGGGGCACAACATACATACACGCCGATGTGCTACATCAACCTCCGGGCAGTGCGCACAGCAACTCACTGGTAGAAGTCGGCCGCGACATGATAGAGTACCCCCCAGGTGCCAACAGCAACCTATGGAAAGCTATGAGTCCTAGCCTGTTCACCCCTGTAAATCATCTGTTTGACAGCCCCTCCATTAACATATATGCCAGCACGGATGGGATATCGGATGCCCATTTAGAGTTTACACTCTTATTACTACTCGACCTGACGACAACATGATATCATACCAGGAATATCTGACCTTTGCCGAGATGATGAAGAGCCAGCTACATGGTTGCCCCTTCATGCCTCCTGCACAGAAAAAGGCCTTAAACGAACAGATGCTCGCACTGCAACAAGAAGGAGAGCGACTACAGCGGGAGAGCTGGTATTAACAGAACACGAGCATTGCAAGGAGGCGAAGGAACAGTGAAGGTTTCCGATACTGGCAGGCCCTCCTGGAGGAGAATAAGCGGGATGCAGGAATCTTGACAGACGACGATGAGCCAGATGTCTTCACATAAAACGATGTCTCAGACAAGGATGAGCCATCTGTCATACAGTGGGAAGAGGAGATGGCGCAGAAGTGTAAGACCAAGAAAGTCATCCTGTGGCGGGCCTTCTATCTTGGTGACAAGGCGAAGTTCTGGATGTCATGTCTCAGAAAGCTACTGGCACCCGACATAGTGCTGGATGACTACTGTCTAAGAGACGTCTGTCTCGGCACTAAACAGCTGGCACGGTTCGCCAGGCTCTCCAAAATGAACCTTTCTATGACTCATGAGCAGATTCTGCAGGTGATGCCATTTAATCCTCCAGATATGCTATGGCAAATTCAGAGTGGCGGACGCAACCAGAATTATACCCCTCCCTGACTGCTGATGAGGGCGGTACCATCCATGGCTAGCGACTCCAGCAGATAGATACCATCAGGCAGAATCTCGTCCATGAGGCGGAAAAGTACAGCAGAACACGCAGGCGATATAAGATGGCCAACAACGTCCTCGTGCGTACAACCACTGCTGCGGGTCTGATTGGAGCCAGTGGTGGTGTGGCAGCTTTGGCCACTCTCTCAACAGGGGTGGGTGCCATCATCGCCATCCTGCTGGGTGGCATGACACTAGCCGCCACTGTCTTGGCCACAGGCTTGGGGTGGGGCAGCGGCAGATCACAAGGAGGCTGCGGAAGCATGATAAGTACGTAACACTGGCACAGAGAAAGTTATGGACTATCGACGAGTCTGTCAGCAAAGCTCTCGAGGATGGACAGATCACCGATGAAGAGTACCACCATATATTGAAGATCCAAGCCGTGTACTGCACGGAGAAACCTAACACGCGACAGTAATACCTCAAAGGCTCAAGACTGTGGGTTGATATGGAGGAGCTAAACAACGAGATGTTACGGTGAGGCGCTGGTGTCTGGAGTCGAGACGACTACAAATAGTGTGCTGCCTGTACGGTAGTTTTAAGAACACCAGTATAGATGGCCTTCCCACTGAACCTCACGACAGTCATCCGGCGCCAGCCGCCCCTCCTTGGTACACCCTGGACTGGCCTGAGACCTCTACTGGATGATATACCAGAGCTAACACCATTCTCCATCACAGTGGATGGACGGTCCCGAACCAGATTCTCCGTCAACCCACGACCGCTGACCAACCAGCCATCGGGAGACAGCTACATTCTTGTTCGATCCAGACTCCGACCCTGGAGGGCTGGTGCAAAATATGTACATCACTGGCTTGCGGCAGGACTATCCAGATGTGTGGAAGTACTTTGCCCCACACACCACCTCAGGCCTCACACACGCCAGGGATCGTTCGGATCAACCAGTCCCTGGAAGCACTGTGCTACTGCCTCCTTACAGCACAGACCAAGCTGCTGCATTCCATAGATGGTGTCAGCAAAGCAGAGGTCCAGGCCATGTTCATCAGTCTCGTTGAGGATATGATCTTCGTAGCAGACCCCACTAGCCTTATTGCTAAGTTCCAGCAGGATTTGCAGAAGGCCCGTTGCAAACTTGACTCTGATATTTCGTCACACCTACGGTTGATTCCGAGCAACATGATCATGCACATCGAGGACCTCCAAGTCAGGGGCTATAACAACATGATAGTCGAGGGGAGTTCCCCTGGTGTCCACTTCGGCTTCAACACTGATATCAACGCACTTACGTGTAGTATGGGCCATACAGTCGTTCCGTTTCCTGACACAGCAGCCGGTTGACATGGCAGCTCCAGGCATTCCGACCCCGACACTGCAGCCAGTCGATATGACACCGCTTCCCTTGGCAGCTCTACGAGTGTTGTCAGGCCTAGGTATCATGGCGCTCGGGATCAGCCTACTCTCCCGCTAGCAAATCAGCTATAAGACTATCCTGACTCTCTACAGTAGCAGTGAGGACCATGGTGAGACACGGAACCAGCTTGGTATGCCCTACATCCCCTATACACGCTGCCAACATGCACATCCAAGGGCTGGGTGGTTCTACAGCTCATCCTTTTTGCAGCTTGTTGTATCGCAGAGCCTTGTTCAGCTCTGAGTCCAGTGAGGCCATGGTGGTCTGCAACTGCTGGAACACATCTGACAGATACTCCCGATCCTTGTAGAAACCTTTAGCTTGCAGGAGCTGCTCGACGATACTCCCACCCATGATAAGGTATTCGAGGAAGCAGATCTGTCCCTTATGAAATCCTAGTTAGAGCTCCACAGCTGTCAGCTCCTCTGTCAGCTCAGCACCGGAGAGCTGAGCGAGCTCATCTGGTGTCTTCTTCTTGTATTCCTTCAACTCCCTCCAGAAGACCTCATAGTACTTCTCACATAGTGTGAGCCCGGACATGTTTAAGATGTCTCAATAGAGAGATGAATATTCCTGAGTAACAGGCCAAACACCTGGCAGACGCAGACTGGGAAGATCTTATTAGCTCTCTCGACAGGGGATGCAGACATTTAACCACATTATATACTCAGTGCTTAAACAATGACATCAACGGTACAGATCGTGAAGCAACTGCCCGAGATCCAGGCGAGTCTTCAGAATGTGGAGAACCTGCTGCGAACCAAGACACAGAATTTACTGACCAAAGCAAAACCTCTGGCAGTCCATGTCGCCAGTAAAGTGATGGCGAATGTGGCCGTGGTGAAGATGACAGGTGGAAATAAGGTTCTTCCTGCCGCCACTGCGGCTGTCCTCGCTACAGTGGTGAGTGGGGTCGCCAGGCACAGAATACCTCACCCCATCACAATGATCGCTCTCAGTGGTGCCTCCTACACTGTTACCGCCAGTTACGAGATCATGGGTGAATGTGTTACACTAATAAAGGCCGTGGTTCTAGAGCTAACAACGAGTGCAATGGCTGAGATCATCGTCGCCTACGTTTAAAACCCCTGAATAGTGAGAGATGGATCACGAGACCCCTGTAGCGTATGAGGCATGGCGTGCCAGAGGGCGGTGTGTAGCCCATAGTCGAGCACGCTGACTGAGGATTGCCAATGCCCGGGAATGGTGGACCGCCCACAAGGCATGCCCCTGCAGAGAGGGCCAGTATGCTGAGCAGTGCTACCTAGTCCCTTGGCCGACTGCTATGCCCAACTATTTCACTGGGGGTTTGACTAGTGGGTTTAAGCCATCTGTATATAACACTATGCCTCTGGCAATCACAGACATAGAAATCAAAGAGCTAGGCGATCTTGCTCACTTGGGCGAGGAACGCCTCGGTTCAGAGGACACTGTCTCCTTCCTAGACTTTGACTATGAGGATGGCCTGGACGATGAGGATGGCTCCGATGATGAGGCTGGCGTCATCAACGTTATTGCTTTGGCATTTGCTTTGGCCTTTGTTGCGGCTGTCCTCGCTACAGTGATGAGTGGGGCGGTCGAGCACTGTCTCGAAATAACTCACCCCATTCCAACTGGTGCCATCAGGCGTGCCTCCTACATTGCCGCCGCCAAGATCATGGGTGAACCTATTACACTAATGAAGGCCGCATTTCTAGGGTCAGTAGGAGGTTTAAGACGTCTGTATATAGCACTATGACTCTGTCACTCACAGACCTAGAAAGCAAAGAGCTAGGCGATCTTGCTCACTTGGGCGAAGCACACCTCGGTTCAGAGGACACTGTTGCCCCTATCTTCCGCCTAGTCTTCGATGAGAAGGGTGACCCACGGGAGATCCAAGGTACCATCCCATCCCGAGATCTCATCGGGAACACTGATACAGTAGGACAATCAGCCATTAACAAGGCCAAGACTGTATACAAGGGGATGGGCATCAAGGACAGGGCGATGATGCTCGGTATGCTCGGAGTCGATGAGGCTGGAGCCATTAAGGTTATGGCTGAGTCCTTTGCACAGGACCTGGTTAAGGATCTCCTGAAATCATGGAGCTCATTCCAACAGGATGGAGAGAATCTCAGAATAGCCACCATCAGCCTGAGCAATATCACTGTCGATGGCAAAAAAGGGGCTACTGCCAGTCTCCAGCTAACAGAGGTGACGAAGTCAGGGTTCTTTGGTTTGCCGTTTAAGACCACATAAAAATACTGGATGTACTAGACACTGTGGGTGCTGACACAGGCCCTCAACGCTATCTCCTCAGCTGCTGCTGGGATTTTATGCTTGATGCCTCAATCGCATACTTCATATCCGCCGGAGGTGCAGGATTCCCCGCTCTGCATCCGAAAGAGCTGGTGCAGGAAGTACTGCCGTTTAGTCTCCCAGATATAGACGAGACTACCGCCGACCAAGTTCTAACCATCCTCCGCATGCATGTCTGTACCATTCGACAGTAGGACGCCTGATGCTGGCCAGGTGGTGCTGATCATTTCCCCGTCAGGACACGGGAAAAACAGCTTGCTGCAGGCTCTCCTGGCTGAACATCTACTCTCCCAATACATCGTTCTGGTGGCTGACTCCGCCGCTGAGGTGGTTGACAGTAATGATCAATGGTACAATGGGCCAATCACCAAGACGCAGAACCTGCAAGCACTGATGGAGAAGCTGCTGGCTTCCCGACTGACAGAACAACTTGTTCTAGTTATCGATGACCCTGCAATGTACCAGAAGACAGTCACCTGCCTCAGCAGCATCACCAGGCGCATTCGGCACACAAAGATAACTGTCTTCATCCTCCTTCTGAAGTACACCCGTGAGATCTCACCGGACATCTGCCACAATGCCCAGTTGCTATGCTTCTGCTCCAAGTGTGGACGTGTCCTGCTCGAGACCATATACGACAGCCTAACCCTCAAGAAGACCAAAGGGGACTTTATCGCAGGTGTACAGAGGGCAGCTGATCTGTATCACTTCATCTTCAGCAACAAGGAGACAGGTGAGCTGTCACACTTCAAGTCATCTCTGGAAAAGACGCATACCTTTACCTACAAGCTGAATCCAGCCAGGAAAGTAGCCTGCTCTATGCGTCATCGCTGACAGACTGTCGGCCGCAACGTTTTTTCATTCATCAGAAGGCTGAGGATCTTCGTCCGCGGTCTCCGCTACTTTGTCAGATGCTTGAGGACCTTCATCAGTTTCGTACTTTCGCCGAAAGTCTACCGAACAAGGGGCCTTGTATGGGACTCTCTTCTTCTGGAACTTCTCACGGAAGACCCACTTTAGCCATGTGCGACTAGCATCTGACTTGTGAGTGGATTTGATGAGGTAGTCCTGGTAGTTATCTGGGAATTTCGTAAGTGCTGGCAGATTACTAGCCAATCTCCTGTGCCCTCTTTCGTTGAAGATGTGCTAAACAGCCTTGCGTCCAACAGTGAACCCCTCCTGAGTACCTTATGCATGACCGGTGTCGTGGCTCTCCGGTACAGTGGCACTGACCTCCTCCAGTAAAGTAGTTATGTGCTCCAGACTGGAGGCTATCCAGCATCTCTCACTCTTCCTGGCTATGGAGGCTAAATACGGCAGCCCACTTCCCGACCGTTAGTAGATCTTTGGGTATGACCCTTGCCCTTTGGAGACCTAGAATAACGGGACAGATGGTTTGGGCCACAGGTAGGTTGAGTGCCCTGCCCTGGGTACTGTCAAACTTCTGGCAGAGTATCCGAGTCAGGAGTTCTTTTGTACTACGAGCTGGCGCTCCAGTACCTCCGCATCAGATGGATGTGTGACCTTGGTTCGCTCGGGGATGATGTTGATGTCATGAAGCAGTCCGCGGACCCTGTTACAGTGGGACAGTGCATGCCATGGCTGTTGTGCTGACTGTCGTGCCGACTTGTCCTGCTGCCTATAGACAATCTACTGGAGAACTCTACCGAACATGGCAGCCGTTTATAACCTCTATGTACCCAGACCTTAAACATGCTGCAGTATGTGCAGCATCCAGATGCGGCCATTGAACCCGCGACATCGCACCGCACTGATCCTTGGAAGGACCGCCTGACGGTCATTCGACCCAGTATACACGATGAGAACCCATTGTCCGCTGCTGAGAAGTACATCGACTTTGCAAATCTCGGCACAGATCCACGAGATCAAGAGCATTGCACTCGAGTTCAAGCTTCAGAGCACAACAGAAGGGACGGTAGAGCTCTCGCCGGTTCTGAACAGGTGGGAAATCGTGCAGAGCAACAGCACCGTGGACACCACCTATGTGAACGATGAGTACCAAGTCCTAGGTCCGCTGGCTGATGGACCAGCCTTCTATGTGAAGGGGTACTACACTGTGGGGTGCAATGATGGGTTCTCTGAATTCGAACTACAGGTAGGTGTCGAGATGCCTGTGGCAGTTCCACTCTTAACCCTCCTCGAGAACATACACGTGAATCTGGCTGCCATGCATGATAGGCTGTTCGTTCGGGTGTACACTGCGCAGCTCGCAGATGTGACGATGAATGCTCCAAGACGTCATGTCTGGCATGATGGGAATGACCAGGAGCTGAAGCAAATGGGTTCCAAACAGTGGATGATCGTGCATGTGGAGTGAGAACACCAGCAGGTCCAAGCCACAGCTAACCAACGGGTAGCGCGGACATTGCATCGTGGTGTATCAGACTTTGTCGCTGTTGCGGTCCTGATTCAGAAGGGAGGAGTCATCCAGCAGGTTGATACGCTAGACGACTTCAAGCTTGTAGTTGCTGGGACAAATGTTCTTGGTGAGGTACGCGAGCTGGCTGATTGGCAACTCTACAGACAGAAAACTCAGTCATATGCACTTCTGCGCCTAACCAGTGGAAGCGGCGACCTCGAGTCGGCACTCGAGGGCCATCACTACCTCGGGGGCAGGGACATCACACCTAATCATGGCAACCAGCTCAGCTTCAATATCGGAAACCTCATAGCTGGGACTCGCTCATTACGTGTGATGGTACTTTACTTTGGCTATGCTAAGGTATGCGTGTCGAACACATCAGGTATTCAGCTTGAGCGTGCGTAGAGCACGACTCCTGTCGTCACAGTTGCAGCTGCCACCACTACTATAAGCTCTGCTGTCTTCTGACCTGTCGATGCTTCATAGTCAAGCATTGGCCCAGATACAGCCTCGTGGTACTTATCGAGACTCTCATCTGCATCTTTGATGCTCTGGTTGGCCTGAGCTTGGAGTTGTCGTCGGCGTGCCTCCCTCTGGTGCACATGCTCGAGTGCTTTGCTGTACTCAAACTTCTCCATCGCCTGGTTAGGACACTCACGCTCGACCTCTGCTGCCTTCTTGTCAGCGAAGCTGAGTCCCCAGTTCACTAAGGCAAACACGTCCACATTCAAGATTGCGGATGCCATGCTATAGACGATAGTTTAAAGCTACTATATAGCTGCGACGGATCCCCAAAGCGATGTATGAACCAGAGGCTGATCCAGTCGAGGATATAGGTGACGAGGAATATCAGGAGGACTATGATGAGGAGGATTATGATGCAGACTACGATGTTGGTGGTGAGTATGATGATGTAGAGCCTGAATCCCGCAAGCTAGTACACAGAATGAAACGAATCCATCGCACTTACCTAAAAGGTTCTATCGGTCCGCTTGCAGCAGTTGGGTCTCTGATCGCTCTGTTCACAATGAAGGCTGGTGAGATGGTCCGCACGATCGCCAACAATGCTCTCCATGGTGTGGAGAGGATTACTGAAGCCATACCAGCCATCACCCCAGGAGTAGGTAAGTTCTTCGGAGTCTCAGGCCCTTGGCTACCACACATTTCCATGGTGCTCGCGGCCATCTGGTCTGCTGAACATTTAAGCCATACTATATAAGGATGGCATCTCTGTACGACCTGGTCAAGTCCCTTAACCATACAGTGAGGATCAAGCAGAGATTAGACACTAGTGTATGGAGGTGTTTGCGGAGGCCTACAGTGACGGTCGAATGAATGACGGCCATCTGTTCATCTGTTTAGAGTTCACCCAGGCCGTGCGTGACAGGACGGGAGTGGACGTCAGTGATGAAATCCGGGAGTTTATCAACAGTCTTTCTTGAGGAGCTCTACTATCGGCCTGGTGGATATTACCGTGAGCCCCCTCACCTACTCGAGGCTGCACATCGCAAGGGCCACAACTTCACATTGGAGACAGTTAGCCAGTGGCTCAGCCACCAGGCGATCTGGCAGATATACAGACCTCGTCCATGGCACATCAGGCATTTCGATGAAACTGTCCTGAACAGAGTTCACCAGGCAGATGTTCTATTCCTTCCACACGACTCAGTTGGTCGTAAGACCTACAAGTATGCCCACACCATCGTCGATGTCGCCCGCAGGTACACGGCTGCAGTACCACTCACAGACAAGTCAGCTGGCCAGGTGGTCCAGGCATTCCATGGTGTCTACGAGGCTTCTGAAAATCCCCTCCATGGGCCGGAATTGTTGCAGGTCTATGAGAGTAAGGAGTTCAGAGGTGAGACTGCAGCCCTCATGCAGAAACACGGTGTGGCAGTTAGGCGAGGCGAGGTAGGGCATCACCGTGCCCAAGGTATCATTGAGCGGTGGAATCGGACACTGGCAGAGAGACTGTTACCACACCAATACGCCCAGGAAATGGCCGCGCCGAGTGAACGTTCTAGAGTATGGGTGAGAGGGCTGCCTGCTGTGGTGGAGAGATATAATGCCGAGGTTACTAGGCTAATCGGGAAGAAGCCGGAGTGGCTATCAGATACTCTGCTGTTGCCAGTCACACCTCTAGAGGAGTGAACAAGGGAGAGGAGTGTCTACCACCTGATGCTCTGGTTCGGAACCTGTATGAGCCTGGTGAGCTGGAAGGTGGTCAACGGCGTTCAACAGACCAAAACTGGTCGATAGAGGTTCACAGGCTTGACAGGTATGTGGAAGCGGAGGGGCGTCCCCCACTGTACTACCTGGTACGCCAGCATGGAGTGCCTAGGCGACCATTTTTCGTAGAAGAGCTTCAGCTAGTCCCTTCAGACACTTTGATACTCGATGGGCTCGGTATGGACACCATCTGGCAGCACATGGCGCATATCATAGTAAGCGGAGAGTCCAAGTTTTTCCTGCTCATACGTCACCATACCCTGGTTGCGCATGTGTAGGCAGGCCTCAGTTTTTAGCTCTGTCCATCCTGCCATGTAGGGTGCTGTAGAACCTCTGCCAAGAGACCTTATTCTGCTGCTTTGACATTTCCTTGGCCGCTGCGCTCTCCACGTGGTAGCATTTGGAGCAGAGAGCGATACGACGAGAGCCTTCAAACTCGAGCTTGAACTGCCCTGGAGTCCGTCCAGACCATTTCTCCCAAGCTAGCCAGTCCCGCTTATGAGCCTGGTACTCTGCTCGCAACTCACGGCGAATGACGTCGTCGAGGTTTGAGCCTGCTATAGTGATATACGCGGAGTCTGTGTCCATCTGCAGGTACTCAAAGCTGTCACGAGCTACGTAGCGATCGAGGAAGTCATATTAGAACTCCAGCATTCGCAGCTTCGTGAGCTCATAAACGGCTATCCCCACCTGGAAGGGCCTTCGAATAGTGATTCTCAGCTTGTGATTCTGGAGCTCATATGACTCACCGATCTCCTCCAGATCTTCGAACCATACACTATGCAGCCCCTTGTCTACCATGCGTTCACCCTTCTTGAAGCTGGTGTTGCTATGACGCTCTAGGGCCTCGATGAGCTTCCAATAGGCACTGTTGCCGATGAGTTTGAAGAGATCTGCCAAGAGCGATTTGCTCTTATCTACATCTCCCGAGCGGTGGGCCTCCGTAACATTCTCCATGAACCAGTCGAATGGGCGCTTGGCCTCATAGTCTATGGTGCGGTATACAGCAGTGATCTCCAGGCCATGGGTTATATACCACTTGAATGTCGGTGCATACAGCAGCCGCTTCTTACCAGAGAGGGCACCGACCAGCTTCTGCGTGGGGGGAAGGTTCCCCATGTTCGCCATAGATATGCCACCATCTCAGAAGAGATGGCCTCTACTGGGATCTCGTGGTTATAGATGAGAGAAGGCATTTCCTCGAACTTTGCCGACAGAGCCTTGGGGATCTCTATATCCTCCTCAGCAAACCCAAACCAGCGGTCTGCTATGAGAGCCTCCTTAAAGCTAGCTACACCACTGGCACCGGACCAATGGTGCACTGTCTCCTTACCACATGGCATCTCTTTGGCCATCGTTGACAGGTACAGAGCATTTGCGTCGTAGCCGAGTAGACGTTGGCAGACACACTCACTCTGGCGGATTCGAGTCACACCGGTCTCGTGGTATCTGGTGAACACGATGCTGGGACCTCCAACAACAGCAGCCTTCAGCATCTCGTAGGCCTCCTTGCCCAGTGAATAGAGGCTCACATCCAGCATGTGCTGAGCAGTTCCATGTAGAAGGTACCGCAGTGACACACCTGGGAGAGACACCGCATCTTTGAGGATGTCTATTTCTCGTTCTGTGTAGAACTCTCGCATCCGCTCTAGGGCTTCGATGAATGGACTGACGTCCAGGTTGTTGTAGTATCGCAGCCAGTCGGTGAATGTCCGCATTCCATGCTCGTTGAATGTCTGGTTCCACTGTTTCCACTCTGATCGCGTCAAGAGGTAGCCACCCATGAGCTTGGATGTCCACGCTGAGAAGTCAGGAAGCCCTGGATAGTTGAGCCTCTCATGTGTGTCAAACCATTCATATGGGAACCAGCTCTTCTGCTGTGTGCACCCATAAGCTTTGACCCATACCTCCTATGAGACTCCTGGGCCGAGGTAATTCAGCACATCGAGAAACCGTGGCTCAGGTATTATGAGGAACATGGTCTGACTAGCCTTCTTGGCGACTTTCACTGTACCTATACTGTCAGTCATCTCAGTGACAAAGTACTTCTTGATGAAGTTCAGGTCATGCCGCCCAGGGTTGAACCCCAGTACAGGCACTTGGTCACACCACTCGTTGATCAGTCGCTGCTGTTGCTTTGGGAGCTTGTCCAGGTCTGTCGGTATTTATTGTACCTTGTCTGGATTAGATATGCTCGCCGTTGGATCACCATCCTGAACTCTCTGATCAGTTCTTTGGGGTCAGGATTGCAGAGGTGAGTGGGCTCACTCGTGGTGCCTTCTAAGGAGCAGCCAACTGACACAGAGATAGGTATGTGAGTACTCTTGATCGTGAGAGTCTCCTTAGGATGAGTCTTGATACCATCTAGGAGTGCTTTGAAGTCGTAAACTATGAAGTGTTGGCATGGGACAGTCCGAACTCATTTAGAGACACTTGGGCAGCATTTTATACAGCACTCCCACTGTACCACAATCGTGCCTCCAGATGCTCTCAGCTTCTCCTCTCGCAGGACTGTCTTGCGGTATCTTTGTTCAGCATCCTCACCTCGCTGGTGTTGTGGGTACCCATGCCAGTAACAGCCATGGACCTGGTAAACGGTGTTGGTGGTCAGATCATAACCATCTACGCGAGCACCCTAGATCCAACGCTCGCCACCGTGCCCACACTCTACATGGTGTATGTTGACGCCTCCGTTTCTCGACTCATCCTCGACCCAACGAGTAGCCGCTAAACCGGATGGTTGGGGCGGATAGAAGGCTTTCTCATACGCGGACTGTGGCGCCTCAACCCTCTCGTCAGGACCCACTATTGTTGTTTTGCCACCTGTACAGTGATCAGCATGGCATTGAAGATTGCATGCCTGTGTAAACCTCTGCTGACAGTGACTGCAGACTAGTGTATGTGTCAGCTTGGGGATGTTCTTGATGTAGAAGGCGTGGTGGTCCTACACGCCGATGGTCATGGTGTCACGGTAGTGAGCCGCTTGCCTGATCAAGTGCCAGGTTCCCTCTTCGGTTGGTTCATACATACAAATCCTGCTCTTGGTGAAGAACTCTACCTTGTCCAGCTGATCCAGCGAGGTCTTGCAGACATCAAGTACTGTCACTGTCTTGCCGTAGAACTGTGTGGCAAGCTCTCATGCAGGATCTGTACTTCTATCAGCTCTTACTCCTCGGTGGACTGCTAGACATATCCAGAGACACATGTTGTCCATGTAGGTGTCGAGGGCAGTCATACTCTTCATCTGGGAAGCAGAGGAGGGCGGTCGATGACAGCCCTGACCTCAATGTTGATTGATTGACCGAAAGCCCACTTGTTGTTGGGTCGATCGATATTGTCTGCATCGAGGCGGGCTTGCTCTCTTGCTGCCACTCAGTCCTGAGCTGCTCCTATCATGTTCAGCCACGGGCTCCCTGGAGCATTCTTGTAGAAGAGCATCACCCTACCGTCTTCGATGTGACGGATGCGATAGGTATGGGTGTAGCGGAGGAAGACGCGTTCTGGACAGTCTGCTGGATCTTGTGCATGATCTGGCCTGTGATGTCTCCTTCTAGACCTCTGAAGAATGTCCAGCATACTGACCGGCGTCCTCTATCCTCTGTCTCCCTTTCGCCGAGACGCTGGTCGAGAATGTGTTCGCCTTCTCTCCTCATGCTCCGGGCTAAGGGTTCAGACCTCGGCCCCCTCCTCACTCGCTTAGTGATCCTGCATAGGGGAGGTAAGCACTCCAGTGGATGGTCCGCCATCCGCCTCGCTACAGTCTTGGCTCGCAAGATAGCAGTCACCTCCTCGTCCAACTGACTAAGCTCACGTATCCACTGCGCTTTCTTGTGGGGATTCCAGGGATCATCTTTGGTAAGTGCTGGAAACCTTCCCGTCTTCATTGCTTGGGGGAGTCACTTCTGCAACTCCTCGGCACGGGCCTGTCCACTCATCTGGAGCAGGTCGGCTTTCTTGACCTTAGCGTAGCCTCTAAGGCCGAATTGCTTTACAATAGCGCGAAGCTGTGCAACAGTAATCATGGTGTATATCACTGTGGATGCCTGTCTCTAAATGGGTGTTCAGACCCTATCGATCAGGCCCATTGTGTGTAATATTGTTTGTAGATGATCGTTTACACATAGTTGAGTGTTTTGAGTGTTTACACGTAATGTATGGTTGTGCGTTCACATGTGGTATACCATTATCGATGCTGTGTCTAATTGGGTGTTACACGCATAGCAGGTGGGCTAAACTACTATTCTTGACTTTGGCCCAGTCGAGGGTCTGTGGTCTGCGATCATGCATTATGTTTACATCAGCATAATACATAGCGAGATTTGAACCGGCAATTTTTAAGTGTAATTCAACATATAAACAAACCAGTGCATTAGCTATCTGGCCTATGTGTATATTTTATAATGACCTAGATTTAGCTGATAACCAGTTATCTAAAATATTCTAATATGTACACACACATCGGCTGGAATATATATAGGTCTATATCTTTGTAACAGTATTGTCAGTTTAATGGCGATAATTGAACCTGCGATTTTAAAGTGTAACATATAATATAACCAATTGACTATCTCAGATGCATTATTGATGGTTTCACAGAGCAGAGGGAATAGGCCTACAGATTACCATCAGTAAGTATACATATATTATAGACTGTAATTTTGTAGTTACCATTGTGTTATCAGCCCAATTGATCTGTTTGCTATTATTGCACAACAAATAAGAATCATTATTTGTAATCTGATTATTGGTTCTCCATTGGCTCAGTTGATAACAGCACTGAATTCTAATAACAAAACCATGGTTCAAATCTCTCAAAAGACCTCAGCTAGATGGTACCAGGTTCGAAATGGTACGCAATAGTGTAGGGGTACAATGACATAAAATAGGAGCAACGGGGAACCACCTAACCTTCTCCCACCCCGCAGAAATAGAGAGAGAGACAGAGAGGCCAGCCAGAGAGGCTGGCGATAATGTGGGGGTTCTCCCGAAGAGGTGGGGCACGGGAGTTTTTTAGTTTTTTAGTTGTTTTTTTATTTTTCATGACAGTCCACAAACTCCCTATAATAATCTAGTTTCGTCATTGATCCATTTTCCTTTGTCGGAGTCCCTATGGGTATAGGCCAGCTGGCCTTCAGCATTTTGAAGACACTGTGGGAGGCACGGCCGCGTCTGCCGTAGTCCCTAGGAGGAAGTTTACTCTTTACCCATTACTCGAGAAGCATGACATCACGTCAAGACCTTGTCTCTAAATGGCGTACGTGTGGTAGTAGTAGTAGTGTCGGAATATGATCCCTCAACTGGCCGCCGTTCGGCGATCTGTGGTGGCTCCCACCGCCCTCTCAATTCCTGGGGGCCTCCACACCAACCACATGTCTCAACAACCCTATGCCCCAGGGATTGAGAGGGCGGTGAGGGCAACGGATCGCCGAACGGCTGCCAGTTGAGGGAGGTGGTATCATTTTAATTCCGACACTACTCCTGCATGCAAATGGACATTCCTCAACACCAGTGCATGAGTCGTTTCGGTCTGGGTAAGTTTATAGCGTTAAGGTGACACGAGAGCAGCTAGGTGGCAATGACTTTCCTTCACATTATTATTGTAGTGCTTTTCAAAGAAGATGCTGGACAAACAATAGGATGAAACTGCTTTATTTAGGATTGGTGCTTAGTATTCAGCATTGCATTAGCACATGCAGAGTGGAAATCTCGTCATTCACTATCCAGTCTCACCTCCAGCAACTGCACGGCCAGTTGATCCTGAAGCGACTAAGTGCTGCTAATGGAGAGATCCGATCTGCCACTCAAGTATATGACGTCGTACTAAATGGCATCACATATAGGCTGACTCCGCAATCAAAATGCGTAATGAATGAAGTATCTAGCTCCGTTATGAAGATTTGATGGTGGTCAAGTGTATGAAGTGTATGTCTTTGGTGAATTTACTATTAAATAAACATTTTGTTGAATATTTTGAAACTAAGTTGAATGGACTCGGTTGGTTTCATAGACATTGTTACACTTTCATCATAGGCAGAAACTCACCCAGTCAAATTAGTATCAAAAGATTCAATAGCTTACGTTGAAAACTGGATTCTGAGAATTCACGGTTCACATTACCGTCTAGTTTAGAAGCTTCGAAAGGAAGGATACGTCAAGTATGGCTATAGTAAAGAAGGAAGAAGATTTATTCTGGCCAATATGTGACCTGATGATACCGAACCAGTTAAGGCCATTTTTTTTAAGAACAGGACGCAACACGGTTTCAGAACCAGGAAACATTAGAGCTTTATTTGATAGTTATTGGCAGGTCATGTGGAACTCTAAGTTGTTTTCGTTGATTACAGGTCAAGTGGACCACTATGTTACATATTATTTAGTTTTTGGTATTTGCAGCAAAACATTTATATGTATACTGAGTTATATTTCTCTAAACGAGCAGCTACATAATAAGATAATGTGAGGCGACCAGGTGTGGTTCCATTGCCATGAACCTGACAGCCCTAATGCAACTACCAGGCCCTTGATTGGCTCAGTATTGTTGACAAAGAATACGTTACTGTTGAATTATTCGACATGCATTGTCGGCGTAGACCGGCCCATTGACATATTTATGATTTAGGATAAAAATACACTATCGGTTGAATGACCGGTATCGAGGAAACATTGTGATCTACCAAGTTAACTATCCTTATATTGAAAGGGTCGATTTCTAGGTATGTCCCATTCATTTTCTTATTAAGCTCCGCCCAACATTGTATGCGTATTGGAGTCGGTTTATAGACTTTCCCAGAATCCCAACTGCAGGATAAGTCAAGGGAAAGTGTTGAACATTTGTCTATTGCAGCAAGAGCCTCCATTCAAATTAGCTTCTAAATATTCAACATAATGTTTATTAAGTTAAACATTTATCAAGGCCATACGATTCCTACACTATAAGGTGGACTTCTACATTTTCATGAAGGACTATAAGTCATTATGATTGCTGTGTCAGCTAAATATTGACGTAATTCATAATGACGTCAGATGGCTTTCGTGACTACGGCGAGATACGTCATTATATGACGACATAGGTTATATTAGGTGCCCTTCGGTACTTATAAACTACCAGTTGAGCAAACACTTTCTCGTATAGTGCAATTTTAGATTATTAGCCTAAGCATACCTAATTGAATTAGCTGCTTCGATGTGACAGCCAGTGTCAGTACCCTATGGTCAGCCACATTAAGACACATTAACTTGTGCTTAATTACTGATATGTGACGCTAGATATGACCATTGCGATGCAGTCATGTATCAAGATCGACAGGAATTGGAAAAATTGATATGTCACTCTTCAACCAAACGATTGTACTCTCCATGAAGAATGTGGTAACATACACAATGTGCACTTAAGCTCAACACAGGGATCATACTATGACAAAAATGCCAACACACTGACTCTGTAAATTGCAGACCCAGCCATCCGAGAATTTCTGTCTTCAAGAGGTGATCATCGACGTGCTTAATTGATTGTTGCGACAAGGTGTGACACTGACGTCGTCACTATAGTTATATGGTGGTCAAGAGATACTTATAAGGCACGTGACCTAGTAAGCGATCTAACTATTTCTCCAGATTTGTGCTTCCTGCCTCTTGCTAACGGGGCATACTGTGCGAGATAAGATGATATATCAATACTAAAATAAAAATTACTTTCAGGCACATAATTGCCAAAAATCTGACTATGTACATAATATGTACTTTAAATATGGTTATATAATTCATATATAAATTACTAACACACTTATGATTCCAACCGCATCTGAATACTCTATCCTGCTTATATATTTATGCCATCCTCGTTACATGGTTCAAACATGCCAAGAGAGTTTGTCAAGAGGAAGCTATGGCTTCGTAGATCAAATGCTTGACAAAGAGACTTCGTTTAGACAGCGCAACATGCGTATTCTTGATCCTGTTTAACCGTAACAGCTGCGCAGCTCCAAAGGCAGCTGTAGACAAACTTGATGCCTGGCACTGCAAGCACCTACCACCATCACTGGACAACGATATCCAGACAGCATAATGATGAACTATACAAGATAGGTAAAATTCACCTCTTTTCTGTAAATTTCGGCCAGCGAAGATGGTCCATATTTGGCCCTATGTTAAGGATGTCAGAAGACACACTAGCACAGAGAGTCTTGGAATTTACCCTATTGAGAGCCAGCCACTATGAAACCATGCGATAAATATGTTAGATGTGTTGCGAGGTGGTCTACAGAAACAGGACTCGGTACATTCAGGTCAAGAATTGACATGAGGAACACTTTGGCTGAGGACAAGTCACAGTGGCCAAAAGCGGAGAAGGATTGATTGCAACTGTAGGATGTTTCTACTGCTAATAGTGCCACAGAATACAGCAATCATATATACATCAGCGATTCTGTACAGGTGTCCACTCCCATCAGCATCACACAACCAAAGGATTAAACTAGGGTGATCGCCTTTTGTTGAACTGATCACCATTGCTTCGACAGGAACAACAGTAGAGTATGATAAGTTACTACTAATAATGGCATGACAACTCTTTCAGACCCAAGTCAAAGTCCGTACACACACATCGGCTGGAATATATATAGGTCTATATCTTTGTAACAGTATTGTCAGTTTAATGGCGATAATTGAACCTGCGATTTTAAAGTGTAACATATAATATAACCAATTGACTCTCTCAGATGCATTATTGATGGTTTCACAGAGCAGAGGGAATAGGCCTACAGATTACCATCAGTAAGTATACATATATTATAGACTGTAATTTTGTAGTTACCATTGTGTTATCAGCCCAATTGATCTGTTTGCTATTATTGCACAACAAATAAGAATCATTATTTGTAATCTGATTATTGGTTCTCCATTGGCTCAGTTGATAACAGCACTGAATTCCAATAACAAAACCATGGTTCAAATCTCTCAAAAGACCTCAGCTAGATGGTACCAGGTTCGAAATGGTACGCAATAGTGTAGGGGTACAATGACATAAAATAGGAGCAACGGGGAACCACCTAACCTTCCCCCACCCCGCAGAAATAGAGAGAGAGACAGAGAGGCCAGCCAGAGAGGCTGGCGATAATGTGGGGGTTCTCCCGAAGAGGTGGGGCACGGGAGTTTTATAGTTTTTTAGTTGTTTTTTTCTTTTTCATGACAGTCCACAAACTCCCTATAATAATCTAGTTTCGTCATTGATCCATTTTCCTTTGTCGGAGTCCCTATGGGTATAGGCCAGCTGGCCTTCAGCATTTTGAAGACACTGTGGGAGGCACGGCCGCGTCTGCCATAGTCCCTAGGAGGAAGTTTACTCTTTACCCATTACTCGAGAAGCATGACATCACGTCAAGACCTTGTCTCTAAATGGCGTATGTGTGGTAGTAGTAGTAGTGTCGGAGTGGAGCATGCGCTGTTATACCATGCCTCTTTTCCTTTAGCCGTGCTGCACCAAACATCTTTCCAGGATCGGAAGCATCAAGTTGCCCAATGATCTATCCAATGAACAAACAGATTCTAAACACAATTGACCAAGCAGCTTTTCCAACAACACAACCTCTCGATGAGGATGAGATGTCAATCGTAAAGCCAGCTTGAGGCGCACCAAATTCTGTGCAACCAATATATCGTTGAAATTGTAATTTCTGAATAACATCTGTTGATAAATATCTTTTGGAGAAGGGATTTATGGCAAGCTCTCTTAAATGTGTCTGAATAATCTGGCACCAAAGTGGCCATTTTATAAAGACCTGCCCTGGGCGAATACGATTGCATACTGTCCCAAAGCTAACAAATAGATTTTGGGACGAAAGAACAGTTGCTTGACAATAATTTTGAAGCTAAGTAATAAACTGTTATGTGCTTTGTCGCATCGCTCTACTAATTTCCAAATGTTGCAAAATACCAACAGTTATTTGTCCCATACATCCAATACTTTAGCAATTTAATGAAATCATAATGTTGTCTGGAGAAATTTGTAAAATTCCAAATAGATAGCTACGCTCACTTCAGGCACGCTACGCAAACATGTATGAATGTGTCCAAGATAAGATGATTGATGAATTATTGTGCAGTATCCTTGAAACATCGGGATTGTTCAATCAATCACAATAACATGTCGATACCTTCCCATACCGATGTCTAAATTGGTGCACTCGATTTGTCTGCTAGTGTGCCAGGTGACAGAACAAGGCATGCAGACCGCCAACCTTGTATATATCTTAACGTTGACCCACCTCATGTAGCTACACAATGGTAAGAGTGTTGCACGATCTCACGTCTACTGGGTCGATAATTGTAATCGCCACATTTGAACCTATATGACATAGGTATCGATTCTTTTCTATACATTGCTCCATCTCCGAAATGATGCTGACAGAAATGTGGTTCAAGCAGCTCTTTTGCAAACAACAATTTATAAATCATTACAAAATAATGTAAGGTTGTAATTCTTTTACAATGCGAATATATCTGGGCAAATGGAGCCAGAAGTTTTCTTCTGTAGAACACAGATACAATTGCTTGCACATACATGTTCATACAATGATTGACACTGTTTACAGCTCGCATTCTGTAAGCGACATTTTGTGATGTTTCAGAATCGAATATTTCTGGATATTGCTCTATTATGATGACGTAAATCGTTGGCGGAAGAGTGCAGATAACATGTAAAGCTGATAGAGGAATTATTAGACCGAGTGATTCTCTTGCCCGCATCATTGTATTATGCGATTGTGTATGCTTGCAGCTGGCTGTGTTAGTTGATGTCCGCGGACTGGCAACCTGTATACGTTTATGTGCTCTCCAATGAACATTTAATGGTACCATTGTGGTACCATTAAGTGTAACCATGGCTACACCGGGAAATACACTATAGAATTGGAGATCCAGCCAAGGAAACATAGTTATTGCAACATATGGGTACCTCTCTCTATCCATACAGCACGTCCATACTGTCCTGCCATCTAGCACGGCATAGATATTGTATCCTGATATCCAGAAATGAACTTTGTATCATTCGTCTTTAACGCATGTAATGGAAACCTGATAACAAGGAATCTATGAAAGCAAGCAATCACGAGTATGAGAACTGATAATACGGAGGATGTATACAGAATATAATCCTTAATTTTACAAAAATTATGTGAAGTCATGAATGGTCGTACACTTGAAACATAGATAAACACACAATCAGTGAAGGTAGTCACACCTATGCAGTTCATATCTAGCATACGTATGTAGGCAAAGATAATGAAGATTGGAGCCTTCTTGCACAATCTTCGCAGCAATATAACAATAAACGAGTAGATATTACCAAATAGGCCTACCACAGATAGAATTGGCATGATGTAGGATAAGACTGGTGCCATGCCACTCTCTGAGATAAATATCAACATGTGATCGTTTTTGAATTCAGGAAATCCGCTTTTATTTGCTTGCACCATGCTGTCATTTTTGTGACAACTGCTAAGCGGATGGCCTCTCCGGCGCTATGTTTCATGAATTGGCAATGAGTCAAGATCAGTAGGCGACATATTCATGCCTTCCAACAACAACTAGCCTTTAATAATAATAATAATAATAATAATAATAATAATAATAATAATAATAACTAGAACACATTTACTGAAGTAACTGTAAATCTGCGATGACTTGGCATTAAGGAGTATTATAAGCCCTCTTCTCACCTGAATTATAAGCCCTCTTCTCACCTAATTGCTAAACATGTCTGATGCTGATCTGATAAAAAGTCTAAGTGTTGTCGCAGTTCAAAGACTCATAGTTTAAATTCCCATGGTTTTACACAAGGTATGGAAAAGCTGATTTCTTGAAAACTGATAGCCTTGACTCTGAAGTATAAAATAATGTGTCCTGATTTGCTATAATGAAATTTTTACTGAAAACAAGGAAAATGCCATTAAATGTCAAATAAAGGAGAAATTAATGAATTAACGGTAAAGGGAGCCAATTCATGCAAAAAACTGAACAATTTTTGTTTTTAGCATAAATTACCTCCCTTTACCTGTTGAAATTGATTGAGTCAATTCAATATTAAAAATGTAAGGGAGTACATTTCATATGGGGGCATTTTGGGCATGGATAAGCGTATTCCTCTGAAATTATTCGCTGGATCTAAAAGGAAAATAAAATCATCCCAAGCCCTCAGGTTTACTGAAAGTGTCTCAAGTTTGGAGGCTATAAATCACAAATAGTACTCAATGGACCAGAAAACTATGTAGGTGTCAGATGCGCGTTAACAGATGGTAAGTTTCTCCATGATCTGCAAGAAACTCTAGGACGAGTTGCTGTCCAAATAGCACTCCCTTACATTTCCAATTGGACTTTTTGGACAAGAAAACGTGGAATTTTCGGAAACCATACATAAGATCCTATTTCTCTAGATGATCTATACATACCTGGTGCGTAGAAGAAATGTACAAAGCTTAGATATGATATTTCCAAAACTGGGTCATTTATCATCAAATCAATTTCCAGTGCATTCCCTATTGACATATTTGTCTATGATACAAAAATCTCAATATCTCATGAACCGTTTGGGATATCGAAGTTCTGTAAATGGTGTCTGAGAGGCAATTCCGCCCTGGATCAGGCGATCTAAATGTTGAAACACCCCTACCATAATTCTGACATCTATCAGCAAATCATGGAAATATTGTTTAGTGTGCAGATTTGCAATAATAGAAATGTTAATATGTTCACTAACGATTTTATTTTAGTAAGCAATAGTAGCCCTGGTAACTAGAGATGTCAAAAATGTCAACCCAATGAGTAAGAATTCTCATGATGTCAAATAATAGTTTTTATGCAGCATTTTCTCAAAAACTAGTTGCTGAACCGAAAAGATTTTTAAGTCAACTTGCGGATCAACAGATCCTCGAAATATCTTGGGTTTCAAGATGATCAGGAAAAAATCCTAGGAGCAGTCACTGGCCGAATATTGCTCCGGGCATGTTGGGAACGGAAATGCAGCTTTCTGAAAGGTTAACATGTTCGCCAATGATTCTATTTTATTAATCAATAGTAGTATAATGTATACACATATATGCCAAATATCAAGCATCTGAACAACCTAGAAATATGAATTATCTTGATTCCAAAAACTTGGTCTTATGCCGTATTTTCTCAAAAGTTTTTGGTCAACATGTGGGTCGAGACATGGTAGAAGTTTTTCTAGTTTCAAAATAATAGAGGCCAAGCTCTAGGAGCAGTCAGTATCCGAATAGTGCTCTCACACATTTCCTATGTGGACATAGTGGATACGGAAATGCAGAGTTCTGAATGGTTAACATGTTCGCTAATGATTTTATTTCACTATTCAATAGTAGTATAAACCATCTACGTATATGCCAAATTTCAACCATCTGACTGCTCTAGAAATACGAAGTATCTTGATTTAAAAAAATTGGCTTATGCCGAATTTTCTCCAAATCTGGTCACCATACACAAAAGATATTTTGGAGGAGATGCGGATCAACACCTGCTAGAAGTCTGTGATGTTTCAAGATGATTGACGAAAAACTATAGGTCTAGTTGCTGTCTGAATATTGCTCCCGTACATCTCCTATGGGATATTTTGCCTGTGGAAATGCGGATATCGCGGAAACCATACACCCGATCAAGATAAAAAATAATAGCAAACTAGATCCAAAGGGGTCCAACAAGTTGACCAAGTTTGGAGTTGATCAGATCAAAACTCTAGGAGGAGATAGTTTGCGAACATCCATGAGAATAATAATAATAATAATAATAATAATAATAATAATAATAATAATAATAACTAGAACACATTTACTGAAGTAACTGTAAATCTGCGATGACTGGGCATGAAGGAGTGTTAAAGGTCCTCTTCTCATATGATCACTGAACATGTCTGATGCTGATCTGAAAAAAAGTCTAAGTGTTGCCGCAGTTCAAAGATCCATAGTTGAAATTACCAGTCTTATACACGGTATGGAAAAGCTGATTTCTTAAAAACCGATAGCCTTGACCCTAAAGTATAAAATAATGTGGCCTGATTTGCTGTAGTGGAATTTTAAACCAAAATCAAGGAAAATGCCATTAAATGTCAAATAAAGGAGAAATTACTAAAGTAAGGAAAAGGGAGGCATTTCATACCAAAAACTTACCAATTTTTGTTTTTGGCATGAATTACCTCCCTTTTATTGTTCAAATTGATTGTGTCAGTTCAATATGAAGAATTTCGATTCTCATGATGGTTTGAAAGTGACCCGTCTATGATCAATGTCAATCAGGGGACAAAGTGACAATTTTAGGTTTTGGCATGAATTACCTCCCTTTACCTGATGGAGTTGATTGAGGCAATTAAATCTGATGAATTGCGATTGTTTCTGACAACCTGGGCCTAACAAAATTCATTAATTTCTCCTTTATTTGACATTTGATGGCCTTTTCCATGATTTTGGGTCAGACTACGGATTCTGGAAGAATGTGAAGGTTCAACATGATCTGCAGAAACCTTAAGGCGAGTCACTATCAGAATATCACTCTCATACATTTTCTTTGGGGCATTTTGGGCACGGATAAGCGTATTCCTCACAAATTATTCACTGGATCCAAAAGAAAAAGAAAAGCATCCCAGGCCCTAAGGTGTACTGAAATTGTCTCAAATTTGGAGCCTTGAAATCGCAAATAGTACTCAATGGACCAGGAAAATAGGTGGGTGTCAGATGCGGGTTAACATATGCTAGAGGTCAGTTAAGTTTCTCCATGATCTGCAAGAAACTATAGGACAAGTTGCTGTCCGAATAGCACTCCCTTACATTCCCAATTGGACTTTTTGGACAAGAAAACGTGGAATTCTCAGGAACCATACACCAGATCAAATTTCTGTAGATGATTTATACATGACTGGTGCGTACTAGAAATGTACCAAGTTTAAATATGATATTTCCAAGACTGGATCATTTATCATCAAATCAATTTCCAATACATTCCCTACTGACATATTTGTCTACGATACATGAATCTCAATATCTCATGAACAGTTCGCGATATCGGAGTTCTGTAAATGGTGTCTGAGAGGCAATTCCACCCTGGATCAGGTGATCTAAATGCTGAAACAATCGGACCGTAATCCTGTCATCTATCAGCAAATCATGTAACAATTGTTTAGTGTGCAGATTTGCAATAATAGAAATGTTAATATGTCTACTAACGATTTTATTTGAGTAAGCAATGGTGGCCTCTGGTATCTAGGGATGTCACCAACGTCAAACCCCTGACAGGGACAGAAATAAGAATTCTCATGATGTCAAATAATTGTTTTTATTCAGCATTTTCTCAAAAACTGGACACTGAATCGAAAAGACTTTTTGGCCAACTTGCAGGTCAACAGATCCTAGAAATATGCTAGGTTTCAAGATGATCCGAAAAAAATCCTAGGAGCCGTCACTGACCGAATATGGCTCCCATACATTCCCTATGGGACATGTTGGGGACGGAAATGCAGCGCTCTGAAAGGTTAACATGTTTGCTATCGATTTTATTTTATTAATCCATAGTAGTATAATGTATCTACGTATATGCCAAATATCAATCATCTGACCAACCTAGAAATATGAATTATCTTGATTCCAAAAATTGGCCTTATGCCAGATTTTCTCAAAAACGGGTCACCATACCCAAACAAATTATTTTGGGTTACCATGTGGGTCAAAAGACGCTAGTGGTTTTTCCAGTTTCAAGGTGATAGACGCAAAATTCTAGGAGCAGTCAGTATCCGAATATTGCTCTCATGCATTTCCTATGGGGACATAGGGGCACGGAAATGCAGAGTTCTCAATGGTTAACATGTTCGCTAACGTTTTTATTTGAGTAATCAAGAGTAGTATAATACATTTACATATATGCCAAATTTCAACCATAAGACCGCCCTAGAATTATGAAGTATCTTGATTTTAAAAAATTCGGCTTATGCCGGATTTTCTCCAAATCTGGTCACCATACACAAAAGATATTTTGAATGGGGATGCAGGACAATACATGCTAGAATTCTGTGAAATTTCAAGATGATTGAGGCAAAACTCTAGAAGTAGTTGCTGCCCGAATATTGCGCCAATACATTTCCTATGGGACTTTTCCCCCACGGAAATGCGCATATCTCGGAAACCATACACCCGATCGAGAAGAAACATAATATCACACTAGATCCCAATGGGTCCTACAAGTTGCCCAAGGTTGGAGTTGATCAGCTCAAAACTCTAGGAGGAGATAGTTTGCGAATATCTTTGAGAATAATAATAAGAAGAAGAATAAAGATCCTGAGAAAAAACAGTAATCTGCGATAGATCGCAGATTAATAATAATAATAATAATAATAATAATAATAATAATAATAATAATAATAATAACTAGAACACATTTACCGAAGTAACTGTAAATCTGCGATGACTAGGCATTAAGGAGTATTATAAGCCCTCTTCTCACATGATCATTGAACATGTTTGATGCTGATCTGATAAAAAGTGTTGTCACAGTTCAAATATCCATAGTTGAAATCCCCATAGTTTTACACAGGTTTTGGAAAAGCTGATTTCTTGAAAACCAATAGCCTTGACCCTAACGTATAAACGAATGTGTCCTGATTTGCTGTAGTGAACTTTTTACCAAAATCAAAGGAAAAGCCATTAAATGTCAAATAATGGTGATATTAGTGAAATAAAGAAACTGACCAATTCTAGTTTTGGCATGAATTATCTCCCTTTACCTGTTGAAGTTGATTGAGTCTATAATTTCTCCTTTATTTGACATTTGATGGCCTTTCCCTTGATTTTAGGTCGGATGTGTGACTACGGATTGTGGAAGGATGTTAAGTTTCAACATGATCTGCAGAAAGTCACTATCAGAATATCACAGTCATACATTTCCTATGGGGCATTTTGGGCATGGACAAGTGTATCGCAAATTGTACTCAATGGACCAGGAAAATATGTAGGTGTCAGATGCGGGTTAACAGATGATAGAAGTCTTAAGTTTCTCTATGATCTGCAAGAAACTCTAGGACGAGTTGCTGTCCGAATAGCACTCCCTTACATTTCCAATTTGACTTTTAGGACAAGAAAACGTGGAATTTTCGGGAACCATAGACAAGATCCAATTTCTGTAGATGATCTATACATGCATTGTGTGTACTAGAAATGCACCAAGGTTAGATATGATATTTCCAAAACTAGGTCATTTATCATCAAATCAATTTCCAATACATTCCCTATTGACATATTTGTCTACGATATAAAAATCTCAATATCTCATGAACCGTTCGGGATATCAGAGTTGTGCAAATGGTGTCTGAGAGGCAATTCCGCCACGGATCAGGCGATCTAATGCTGAAACAATCCAACCACAATTCCGTCATCTACCAGCATATCAAGGAAATATTGTTTAGTGTGCAGATTTGCAATAATAGAAATGTTAACATGTTCACTAACGATTTTATTTTAGTAAGCAATAGTAGCCTCTGGTATCTAGGGATGTAAAACACGTCAACCCTCTGACAGGGACAGAAGTAAGAATTCTCATGAGGTCAAGTGATTGCAGCATTTTCTAAAAAACTGGTCACTGAACTGAAAAGATTTTTGGGGTCATCTAGCATGTCAACAGATCCTAGAAATATGTTAGGTTTCAAGATGATCTGGTAAAAATCCTAGGAGCAGTCGCTGACCGAATACTGCTCCCATACATTCCCTATGGGACATGTTGGGAACGGAAATGCAGCTTTCTGAAAGGTTAATATGTTCGCCAATGATTTTATTTTATTAACCAATAGTAGTATAATGTATCCACGTATATGCCAAATATTAATCATCTGACTAACCTAGAAATATGAATTATCTTGATTCCAAAAAATTGGGCTTATGCCGGGTTTTCTAAAAACTGGTAACCAGACGCAAACATTATTTTGAGTGGAGATGCGGATCCACACATGCTAGAAGTCTCTGAAGTTTCAAGATGATTGAGGAAAAACTCTCGGAGCAGTCAGTATCCGAATATTTCTCTCATACATTTCCTATGGGGACATGTTGGGCACACAAATGCAGAGTTCTGAATGGTTGACAGGTTCGCTAACGATTTTATTTTATTAATCAATAGTAGTATAATACATCTACGTATATACCAAATTTCAAACATCTGACTGCCCTAGAAATATAAAGTATCTTGATTCCAAAACATTTGGCTTATGTTGGGTTTTCTCCAAATATGATCAACGTATCCACACAATATTTTGGATGGAGATGCAGATTAACAGATGCTAGAAGTCTCTGAAGTTTCCAGATGATTGACGAAGAACTCTAGGAGTAGTCGCTGTCCGAATATTGCTCCCATACATTTCCTATGCGACATTTTGCCCGCGGAAATGCGGATATCTCGGAAACCATACAGCAGATCGAGAAGGAAACTGAGAGCACACTAGATCCCAAAGGGTAGTATAACTTGACCAAGTTGGACGTTGATCAGATCAAAACTGTAGGAGAAAATAGGTTGCGAAATTCCTTGAGAATAATAATAATAATAATAATAATAATAATAATAATAATAATAAGAATAAAGATCCTGAGAAAAAGCAATAATCTGCGATAGATCACAGATTCATAACTAGAACACATTTACTGAAGTAACTGTAAATCTGCGATGACTGGACATTAAGGAGTATTATAAGCCCTCTTCTCATATGATCATTGAACATGTCTGATGCTGATCTGATAAAAAGTCTAACTGTTGCCGCAGTTCAAAGATCTATAGTTGAAATTACCATCATTTTACACAAGGTATGGAAAAGCTGATTTCTTGAAAACTGATAGCCTTGACCCTAAAGTATAAAATAATGTGTCCTGATTTGCTGTAGTGGAGCTTTTACCAAAATCAAGGAAAATGCCATTAAATGTCAAATAAAGGAGAAATTAATGAATTAAAGGTAAAACGAGGCAATTCATATAAAAAACTAACCAATAATTGTTGTTGGCATGAATTACCTCCCTTTACCTGGTCAAGTTGATTGTGTCAGTTCAATATGATGAATTTCGATTGTCATGATGGTTTGAAAGTGACCCACCCAAGGTCAAAGTCAATCTGGGGTCAAAGTGACAATTTTAGATTTTGGCATGCATTACTTCCCTTTACCTGTTGGAGTTGATTGAGGCAATTAGATCTGGTGAATTTTGATTGTTTTTGACTACCTGGTTCAAACAAAATTAATTAATTTCTCTTTTATTTGATATTTGATGGCATTTTCCTTAATTTTGTGCCAGACTACGGATTCTGGAAGGATGCTAGGTTTCAACATGATCTGCAGAATACTTAAGGGGAGTCGCTATCAGAATATCACTCTCATACATTTTCTTTGTGGCATTTTGGGCACGGATAAGCGTATTCCTCGCAAGCTCTTCACTGGATCCAAAAGAAAAATAAAAACATCCCAGGCCCTAAGGTGTACTGAAAGTGTCTCAAGTTTGGAGCCTTGAAATCGCAAATAGTGCTCAATGGACCAGAACAATATGTGGGTGTCAGATGCGGGTTAACATATGCTAGAGGTCTGTTAAGTTTCTCCATGATCTGCAAGAAACTATAGGACGAGTTGCTGTCCGAATAACAATCCATTATATTTCCAATTGTACATTTTGGACAAGAAAACGTGGAATTCTCGGGAACCATACACCAGGTCCAATGTCTGTAGATCATCTGTACATGCCTGGTGCGTACTATAAATGCACCAAGTTTAGATATGATATTTCCAAAACTGGATCATTTATCATCAAATCAATTTCCAATACATTCCCATTGACGTATTTGTCTACGATACAAAAATCTCAATATCTCATGAACCATTCAGGATATCGGAGTTCTGTAAATCGTGTCTGAGAGGTTATTCAGCCCAGGATCAGGCGATCTAAATGCTGAAACAATCGGACCGTAATCCCGTCATCTGTCAGCACATCATGGAAATATTGTTTAGTGTGCAGATTTGCAATAATAAAAATGTTAATATGTCCACTAACGATTTAATTTTTGTAAGCAATAGTAGCCTCTGGTATCTAGGGATGACAAATAATCCATAGTAGTATACTGTATCTACGTATATCCCAAATATCAAGCATCTGACCAAACGAGAAATATGATTTATCTTAATTCCAAAAAATTGGGCTTATGCCATATTTTCTTTAAAAAACGGGTCACCATACCCAAAAAATATTTTGGGTCAACATGTGTGTCAAAATATACTAGAAGCTTTTCCAGTTTAACGATGATAGTGGCAAAACTCTAGAAACAGTCAGTATCCGAATATTGCTCTCATGCATTTCCTATGCAATTTTCTAGGTCTATAGGCAATCTTCTGGGCGACTGTTAATTTAGACAGTGCGGGTCTAGACGAGTTAGATGATTTGACCACCTCCTTTGTTTCGTCGTTCTCGCTTTCATTTCAGTGACAGGGGGTGTGGGGGTGTGCATCATAGCTAAACGGTATGGGATATGCAGGGTCTCACGTCACACGTTACAGTAAAGGCTACTTTATCTTCAGACATTATGCATGGTCCGCGATCACACTCCAAACTCAGGGTCCTGCTAATTAAAACTGGTACGTACAATATAATTATGGTGTTAAAACATTGGAGCCTATCTGTACACATAATGTCGCTGTTAGTATAATGCAAATAATTACATATTTCTTACTTACCCAGTCTCCACAGAATTTCAAGTTAATTACATATTTCAAACTTACCCAGTCTCCACCGAATTTCAAGTTAAAACACAAGAGAAATGCGTATGCGAGAGGATTTAGCCTCAACATTTTTTTAATCTTCTAAGTCTGCTATAAAACACCTCAGAAATAACTAAACATATTTCCAAAACAAAATAAAAAGTACCTTTGAATATTTTGAACATAATTGGATTAGATGACATTACTGCTTAGGGCAGCAATGTCTTCCATTCCAATTATGCTCCAAAATTTCAACAGAAGACTAATAGACCTTTCCAAGTTTATCCATCCATCGTATGACATACTCAGCTAGGTGACATGTGGGATGAGATCATATTGAATGACGGCATTATTACGTCATGAATGACGTAGATAAGTACGTCACGGACGCAGATTTGAAGAGGGACTATGCGTTGTTGTACGAATTGTATGTCTTTACTATTTAATAAACATGCTATTGAATATTTTGAAACTAATTTGACTGGACGCTGTTGATGCCTATAGCAGCAACAGCGGCCAGTACAATTAGTTTCAAAATATTTAACAGCTTACCTGTATAGTCTTCTGTGAATTGATAGTCAGAGAGTCAGAGATCGATCGATCCCAACACGGACGAGGTGTGGGTGGAGCTTAGCTAGAGATGGGCGGGGCATAGCTAATACTGGAAAGGTCTATTGTTAACTAACAAGTCTCTGTTTTTGTCTGGAGAGATGTTAACTTACTTATTAACTATACCCTAGAATCTTCCTGCTCTATAGCCACATTGAAGATTTTCGATCTTCGGGTCTAATTTAGAAATATATCTACCACACCTCTGATAAGAATATGATGTAACGGTTGCTGCGACAACCTCTTATCAAAGATGCAGTAGCACGATTATCTGCTCGCCTCGTCGACGGTGATGGTGACGATATTTATACTCGATAATCTGGGCCTGATCTGACTCGAGTAAAAGATGGTGGCTCGGGACGGTGGTCTTCCGTCGCTTCCAGACTGGACAATAAATAACCCAAACTCTTGCTTCGAGGATATCGAAGTGATAATATATTCTCTGAAGTTTGACTGTCTGATATGACCATGAATATGTGTGACTTATGCTGTCACGATAGAAGTTAAAATAAAACTCTAAGTAAATATAAGTGGCTTATACTGCCACTAGCGATGTTAAATAATTAATATTGTACTTATACTAGCCCGACTACTTTGGGTGACTTATACTGCCACCAATGACTACAGAAACAACCGATATCTACGCGATACGAATACTGGTTATTCTATCATTTAAAAGTTGCGTTTCATGATTCGCTAGGCAGTTTCGTCAAATACTGTTCTTGGCTACTTAAAACCATTCACCAAGAATTCATTTGAATCTCGACAAAATCAGTTCCACGGAACTATGCGGACTCGAGGCTAGGCTTTCTTCAGACCAATCTTTTTCTGAACCTTCAACGTTAGAGACCGGACCGAACCCCGACTGAAAGTTAAAGTCCCGCTTATATACAATCTTAGTTTTTTATATCTTGTTCTCTAAAATTCCAGCTGCCTTTTATGACAGAATGACTTATCTTGTTTCACGACAAGTCTCGATTTGTGTATCTACGCCTATGAATCTGTCCGAATGACGAATGGTCGGTTTGATATCAAGTATCGATTTGTGTACCCAACATCCATGAATCTGTCAGAATGACGAATGATGGGTTTGATGACAAGTTTTGATTTGTGTACCCAACATCCATGAATCTGTCAGAGTGACGAATGATGGGTTTGATGACAAGTTTCGATTTGTGTACCTAACATCTATGAATCTGTCAGAATGACGAATGACGGTAAACAAGTTACCATTCTTCTTAGTCTTGAGTGATTACTTTTCGGCTACTGCTTATGAATCTGTCCAAATGACGAATGATCGGTAAACAAGTTACCATTCTCCTTATCCTGATTGTTTACTTCTCGGTTCATTTTCTCAAGCTTTCGTGAGAATATAGATCGCCATTGTAACTAACTGCTTCCGTATGTCATATTTCATCTGATTCCGCTAGACGCTAATCATCTTGCCAATTTTGATAATGTACGTACACCGTCTGACAATGTATGCATATCCCACGCTGATAATGTACGTATTCCTCTTACAAGGACGCTATGGACGGTACCAGTTATCCAGTGCTAATAATATATATCCAAATAATAAATATATATCCAAATAATAAGATGCTGGTAATGCATCTAAGTATAGATGATGATGATCATTGCTAGTAACCGCTGATCGGTACATCTTAATATACATGGTGACATAGTCTATTAGCTCGCCTGGTATTCACATCTGAATTTTGAATTTTTACTCGGGACTTACTCGTACATATAAGATGTCCAGCGGGGTCATGACTTCCCACAAGACAATCCCATATCTACAACATGATCAGTACCAGTGAATATGTCGATCGTAATGAATCGTGAAGACCCGTATTTCTAGTGTTTCAATACAATTGCTCTGATTCTTCATCCGGTTCATATGCCAATATTACCATTCGCTTACATCAGAATTGTAATTATAATTTGATCTCTATAGCAATTTAAAGTTAACTGGTTATTTACATTCGTGGACACATCGTAACTCTGCTGTGGACATTATTCTATTTAACGGGTGAACGATATATACACGCATTGTGTGTATTAAGGCCATCACGTTGACCACCTCACTGGTAGTGTAACCACGTTTTTACTAGTTCCGTATTTTCCCAGAAGTCTAGATGAAAATCTGTGAAATCACTTTTCGATAGATTCATTCTATGTAAAGATATATCATGTTTAATTGTGATCTCTGTAAACAGTGGACATAAATTGTGTCCGGAATTGACTATGTACTAATCAAACAAATATAGGAAATGTAATGCAAATATCACTGCTGGATGCCAAACAGATGTTTAGTCATTGTTTACAGACACGTCTTCAAACACAAATCAATGGCTAATGGACCTTTTCAGTTTATCCATCCATCATATGACGTCATAATCAATTACGTGTAGGATGACGTCATGATCAATAACAGCATGAATGACTCGATTTTGTCCGTCTTAACCGCTTAATAGTCCGACACGGTATAGGAATTGTATGTCTTAACTATTTAATAAACATTCTGTTGAATAGTTTGAAACTAATTTGACTGTGCGCTGTTGCTGCTGACACAGGCAGCGAGAGCACCTAGCTAGTTTCAAAATAATCACCATGTTACCTGGATACTTTTCGGGAACTTGATAGTCAGGGTGTTCGGAAATCGATCGATCCCAACACGAGCGAAGCGTGGGTGGAGCTTAACTAGGGATGGGCGGGGCATAGCAAAACTGGAAACGACCATTACAATGAAAAAGGTAGTCAAAATGTGATCAGACCTGTTGACCGACCGCTCACCAATATAGAGATCCAGGTCTAGCAGCGCCCGCCCATTTATTAATAAGCCGGTCCACGTTTTACAAGTGTTGAGAACGATTTAGATACTATGAACCTTGATTTCCCAGCGGAATCCCAATTTGAAGTTACCTATACAGGTAAGTTGTTCAATATTTTGAAACTAATTTGAATGGGTGCTGTTTCTACCCCCGGGTTCAACAGCGCCCAGTCAAATCAGATTAAAAATATTCAATATAATGTTTATTAAATAGTAAAGGCATACAATACGTACACCTGACTGACTTTCCAACGTTCATAACAGAGATAGATACGTCACGTATGTGTTGTGACGTCAGCCGGCGCATGCCGTTATAGGGTATGCCGTCATGTCCTTGTCTGTCCATGTCTGTCTTACTATATCACCATGCTCTGATAACATAGATAATATACAACATGTGACAAAGTCCATTCTATAAGCTATAAATATAGGCATAACGGACGTACAATAGGGGTTGTGGTGGTGGGGGTGCGGGGGGGGGTGGGTGGGTTGGGGGTGGGTGATCTATTTCTAGCTTTGCTCCACCCGTTTCAAGCTGAGCTCCACCCACTTGGGACTGATTGATATACTTTGAATGCTAAATTCTTAGTGGAACTATGCAGGCAAGTTGTTGAATATTTTGAAACAATTACATTGTAGTAGCAAACTATTCAAAGGAATATTTCTGAAAATGTTGGTCCTGATCCCAGGATGATTCATAATAAAGAATTAGTTACCTCGCCGGGATGTAGACAATTTTTTAGTGTAGCGTTCGTGACCATCTCAGTCACTTCTTCAACACTAACTGATTATTATTCAAAAGAATGTTTAATAAATTATTAATTCAGTGAATACATGGAAATTTTGTGACGGAAATATACATTATCATGACAGTGGCGGCAGTTAACTAGGGAGACAATTAATTACCACGTCAAATACATGAGCAACAGAGCGAATCCCTTCATTTCCTCTCATCGTGAAAGTCCTAAGCGCATATCCATAAACATTCACCACTCCAAGAGATGACACATTCTAACCATATATCTTTCTAACAATGTTGAATTAAATAACATGCTTGGCCTGTGTAATATCGGATATAATACCGGAGTGAAAGAACTCATGCGTATGCGTCTGTTGTGAAACTATCACTGGCAATCTGGGGTAGGATCGTCAGGAAGGAATTGGCGAGTTTCATCAAACTGGGAGTGATAGTGTGAAGTGAAGATCCGTCTTTCATATGCACACTTAGGAATGTGACGATGTTTCACGAGGTTGCAACCACACACGGGGCGGATGTGTTTGCTGATGATTATCCCAAAAGTTGCTTTCCTATAAGACATATTGTAAGTTTATTCAGGAAAGCTGGTGCTAGTGTCGTCATTGTGTGCAGTCCTATAACCAATGAAAGCCACGATATTTGATCACACATATGGCTGGCGGGGTGTAGCGCGGATCGACCGGTCAGGTACGGACTGTCCCAGCCAGTCTGGGTACGGAATCGCCAGGCCGGGTAGATTCCAAACATGACCCCCCCACCTCCCCATGGGTAGGACGATACGCATGCATAGAGCCGTATATGAGCGAGATCACATAGCGCGTATGCGTGGGCGTCAGAGATTGCTAGACAACGCGCGTTGGCGTTGGGTAGAAATAGCATCTTATTTTGTACCGAGTTGGTACACGTAATGACTTTAAATTACACCTTTCTTGCGGTCTAAACCATGACCAGTATAAAGCGAGAATTCCAAAACTCTTTACTATTTTAAGATCGGTTAAGAACCGACCGAGTTATGGCTGAATGAGCCAGTAGATTTCTTTCACAATATTGAACCCCATAGGCGTAGTGCATGGATACGATAGCGCGTCACGTGACACGCTTCCCTGTTTCTGAAGCGCGCTTGCTGATTGGCTGTGGCGCTCCAGCTGTGACGTCACAGGCAGTATAAAAGGGGTCGAAAACTCAGATTCAAGGTGATGTGTCTGGTCTGAGAGGACGACTCGATAGTACTGCTAACTTCAGCAGATACTAACAGCTGCTGCGGTGTCATTCGGTTTTCAGTAAGCATCGTCTCTAGGGCACAAGCCACTGCATCCGCAGCCACCAGTTTTTGTAAGCTCCTGGAAGGATATCATCCGAGAACAATAAAGAACGTAAAGTCAGGTAGCCCAAGCCACGACTTCCGCAAAGGGGGCGTTCGTGCGGATCGGCCTTTTAGCCCCGATGTAGCTCGTTGTCCAGTATGTTTGGCGAGTGACGTGCTCTGTGATAACTCGCCAGATCTGCCATACCATGCAACCAGTGGTGTAAAACAATCAGCACATCACGTATTAGTCTTTTAGACATTTTCGACCGCAAAGAATTCTGTCTCTGCGTTTCAGCATGGGGCCTCAGTGAATGTGGTGTCTGGTCACTGGTCCAGGTCACTGTTGGTTACCGTGTTTACACGGCCGTTTTGCTAACGAGTTTGGACATTTTACGATCAGACTTCAGACTGTCAACACGTTTTATTAGTGCAGGTCATTCTATATTTCCTCGATGCGTATTTTTTCGACTGTGTTCGTGTCTTCTACACAATGGACACAGATTTAGATATCCTGATTACAAACAGACTATCAGGTGTACAGTGGGAATTAGCTCGGAGTCAGACGGCACTCTCGAACGCTCATCTAGAAGCCAGTAACAATTTAAAGATTAAAGAAGCAACACGTTTTTAAACGATAGGGAAACCAGGAGCAATATAAGCAATTTAAAAGTTTCCGAGATTTTAGAATATGTCAAGACGAGCTTGGTCGTTTCCCTAAGAGAAGACACGTGTAGAGGCGTGGCTCCTTTGAGAATACACCTCTAATGTAATGACCGGCCATCTTATTATGTCATCACAACGACTAGACTGTTACGCAGACTCAACTTCAGAGACGAGACAGATCGGGATCCAGTATATCGCCATAGCGTACTGTAAAATCAACGCTCTGGTTCGTGTTGATTTTGATACCATCTTAACCGCAGTATCACTAGCTTGATACAGCCATTTAAATCGACTATATCCATCCAGTAGTTTGTGTGCATCTACGCAACGTCAGGAAATTCTTGACCTCATTCTGTGCGCCACAGATTTGAATTTTATGACGAATTCAGAGAGACTATTTTCTGTTAATTACTTGCCATACAGACTACTATAGGCCTTATATCATCTCGTTTTACATGAAATAATATTGTCTGGTGTGAAGAGAGTATCTCTCGTGCCCTTTTACGTTTCAATTCTCTCTACCACCATATTCTGGTGGAAATCACTAACGCCAATGGCTACTCAATACATATGAGATACCTTTCTTTATCACGTATCGAAGGAAATCTCACGAGATACAAATGGTTACTACAGTGCAGAGGTGGTTATTAAGCGGGTAAATCAACATAACGGATTCGAATTGCTAATCAAAGTGACATGGGCTGGAAGGTTGTAACCGAAGACGACACGGATGGTGAAAACGTATCTTCTAGGCAGACGCACGTACTACAAAGACCGTTCAAAATTAAGGCCGGAGGTTGTCAAAATCAGTAAGAAGGGGACGTATCAAGAAGAGGCAATTGCCGTGCGTGCGGAAGGCCGTGCCATTACCGGTTTGAATATCAGGCAGTTGCGGCTACGCAGGAAAAGATGAGTAGCATTAATAATATATCGAATGCGTCTAGTTTTGATCTAAATTATCGAACACAGAGATTTGCCATGCTTGGTTTTCAAAATGAAATACCCTTGATTTCTGTGTCGGAGTGAGAGAACAATAATACACATGCACACACAGTAGAATATCCCACGGGCGTGTGCCAAATAGAGAAAATCTTGTTGATCATTTGAAAACGTTGCTACTAAATGTGTACAGAATCTGTAGCTGGCACCTATGTACCTAACGCTATAAGAGATGGTTACAAGTTACCATTGGTCGACATGCCATCTACTATCGTTTGCAAACATGGCATGTTAAACCATAATTGGTTCTCACGAGACTGAAAGTTTACTAGAAAAGGGGTGTATTACACAACTATCAACAGCACCACATGTGGGTAATCCTTTGGAGGTAGCTACTAATAAATGCGGAAATCAGCGTTTAGTTTGAAATTGCAAAATATTAAATTTGTTTTTCCAAAAATAAAAATTCAAATTAGAAGATATAGCCATAGCAAAACAATTGTTTGACAGATGCAATTATTTATGCACTTTCGATCAAAAATCGGGCTATCAGCATGTGGAATAATTTTTTCAGAGCAGAGAACGTATTTGGGGGCGTTTACATGGTTGCAAGATAATGAAATGTGTTGCCATTTGTCCTTTCCACAGCAGCCTTTTACAAACGTGCTTAGACTCATGGTAACCTATTGGCATAGTCAAGGTTATTATATCGCCGTGTACATACACGCCGAGTGCGGCGGTGATAGTCAGTTGCCACGAGCAACGATATCAAATGTAGCACTTCAAAATTCGGGCTTTTGTCATTGCTGACGAAAAATGTCAGTGGTTGCCTAGTAACAAAGCCACGTGTTTAAGTCACATATTAAGCATGAAAGAATGTTGAATCAATGTTACTGATGCCTGTTAGAGAGGCTTAATTACATGCTACTGAAGATTACAAACGGTTGAATTTACGTTAATGTATGCTTGATGATTACTTTATTCTGCGGTTGTAGCAGTAGAAACAGCCTACATCTGCAATCAATCCTTCATTACTTTTGCCCACTGTGTCTTGTCCTCAGCCGAAATCCTTCGCTTCCTCAGGTCAAGCGTGCCTGCAAGGCAGTGAGCCCAGGGTTTTACTTTTCCTCCATGATTTGCGGTAACGGAGTGGATCGATATTTTCTTCAGTTTCATGCTTTGTAGATAGGTATATGTGGGCGAACTCTGTTTTGGATTCATACATACAGATATTCTCAATTTTTTAGGTCGTTTGCAGCCATTGGGAGAAGTTCCTCAAGGGATTCCTCTTCCTCGTCTATGAAGTCTACATCATCAGCATATTCCATCTCTAGTGGCATGCCCAGTATTGACACTGGGAGGTTTGGTCTTGTGGAATTTTCCCACACGGATTTCAATGCAGCAGCCAGGTAACAGGTGAAAATCACAGGGAATAGACCGCATCACTGTGGGGAGCCGATTGATGTCTCAAGCTCTACAGACTTCACTGACTTGACTCATACTCACAGCTCGGTGTCTGCAAGCAGTAGTCTCACTAGCCATTGCTCATATTCATTGCAACTGGCCTGGCGTTGTACATATAGGATCTTTGAGTGTTTAATTGTGTCGAAGCCTTGTGACATGTTAATGCCCATTTTGTGGAAATATCAGTGCTTGGACATGCCTACCGATACAAGCATGCATTGGGCCCATACAATGTCTGCACAGCTGCGTCCATATTTGAGGCCACTTTGACATAATCCAGTGAAGTCATCAATCTTGTTTCAGATGCGGCATAGAGTAACATTGGATAGAATTTTCCGTATGACTTTGATGATCACAATGGGCCTCAGATTGGCTGGGGTGTGGGTGGGGTGGGGGCATGCGGCGTCCTGGACTTGGCTAGCGCAATAAGGGTGTCTTGGCTGGTGCGTAAAAGCTGAATTGATTAGGTGCGTGATCGGTTTTGAGATAATGTCACTTGCATATTTGAAAAGTTCATTGCTCATGCAATCAGGTACAGATGCATGTCCATTTTCCAGGGCGCTAAGTGCCTTCTCAACTTCTGATGTCTGAATTGGTGTTAGTAATCGCCTGGGGCCTCCTGGGAATGGGTGTAAGGGCTCATCATCGTGCCACTGAACTGTTCCTTACACCATTCTCGAATAGCCTCGGCTTTGGCCTTGTGAGTCCTGATAAAGTGCCCTTCAGCGTTGTGTACAGTGAGTGGTGTTGTGTAGTCAGTAACTCTCAGGGCTCGGGCTGCCAGAAATATTTAGTGACAGTCATCCGTGGCAGTGATTTCATCTGCTATGGAGTCTGCTTGTTGAATAGCAAGATCTCTTAAGCACTCGCTAATGTGGCGCAGAATGTTATTGTGCTCCCGGTGTAGTTTTGTGCGATCTTCACTTTGGCCACTTTGATAGATGCACAGTCGTAATGCTTATTACTAAGCTGACAGTTTTATTATGAGAGGGTCGTCAGTATACCTAGTTCGGTTGTTTTTAGAACACCCATGGTGCTGGTAGCTGACGAATCTATAGATTTCAGTATTTTGGTTAGGGATTCGCTGGGGTGGGCTGGCTGCTATTGTTATGCAAATGAGATCTTGACCTATATAAATACTGCATTCTGATTGGATGATTTGAATGGGGAGGTGGAGTCTATCGTTCTAAATGCATAGATGTACGCTATACGCTATTGTTCTAAATGAGCAGGTGTTCGCTATTGTTCTAAATGAGTGGGTGGCTGCTATTGATCATGCAGGTGTCCACTCTAAGTGTCCGGCTACAGGCTATTGTCTGTTATGACATATGCGTGTTAATGCAATGATTAATATGTTTTTAAATAGGTATTGACATGCGTGCGTTGATCGTGTTCTTTCTGTGTTTAACGTATTAATTAGGCGGGTGGCGGGGGCCCACCTCGTGGTTAAAAACATATTTTGAAACTGCCCAGTCATTTAATTTAAAAAAATCATGGCGAAATACAGCGTTACGCATTTAATTATTAAATTTTCAAAAAATGTTGCTGCCACAATTTTAAACAGGTGACCCCATAATTATACGTGCAGCAACATGTGTATGTAATGCCTGAACACACATGCACGCCAAAATGCATGCATACATATGCGGCCGCATGCAGCCTCATGATGTGGATTTGCAGCCGCATGCGGCCGCATTATGTGGATTTACAGCCGCATGTGACCTTCTATGTCAAATTAGTATCAAAAAATATTAATTTGCGTGGGATGGGGACGGGGCGGCGTCTCCCAGTCATTTAATTTTCAAAAAAATCAGAGCGACGTACAGCATTACACATTACAGTAATATATAGGTAAACTAAGCGATGTTGTATATATAATATTATATAGATAATACTCATGTATCTATCGTATTTAAGGAGTGGTCTTTAAAGAGGCAGTCATTTAATTATAAGATTTTCAAAAAATGTTGCAGCCGCAATTTCTATACAGGCAGCTACACATTTATGAATGCGGCAGTACGTGTATGTACATTCCCGGACACACATGCATGTCAACATGCATACATACATGGTGCGGATTTTCGGCCGCATGCAGCCACATGTTGCGGATTTGTGACCGCATGTTGCAGATTTGCGGCCGCATGTGACTTTCTATGTCAAATTAGTATCAAAGAATATTCGCTTGCCTGAGATGCGGTTAGGGTGGCGTCTTCCAGTCATTTACTTATTTTTTTAAATCAGTGCGTAGTACAGCGTTACATGGGTAATATATAGGTAAACTAAGCGATGTTGTATGCATAATATTATATAGATAATAATCATGTATCTATTGTATTTAAGGAGATATAGGTCTTTAAAGTGGCAGTCATTTTATTATTAAATTTTCAAAAAATGTTGCGGCCACAATTTTATGCAGGCGGCTACACATTTATACATGCGACAAGATGTGTATGTACATGCCCAGACACACATGCATGCCAAAATGCAAGCATACATGTGCGGCCGCATGCGGCCGTGTTTATGTTAAATCATATCGCTTTTATACTAACTAGAACCCATTTTGTTCATGCAGGTGGTCGCTGTGTGCTATTGTTCACGCAGGTGTTCGCTATTGTTCATAAGTGGGCGCTGTATGCTATTGTTCATAAGTGGGCGCTGTATGCTATTGTTCATAAGTGGACGCTATTGTTCATAAGTGGACGCTATTGTTCATAAGTGGACGCTATTGTTCTAAATGAACGGATTGTTGCTACTGTTCATGCAAGTGGCCGCTGGACGCTAGTGTTCTATATCCTGATTGGTCAAGAAATGGTCAAATGTCACAATTTAATACCATATAACTTACAAAATTCATAAAATGTTATTTTCTGATTTTTCAAAACTAAATCGTGGCACAATGGTAGTTTAAGTGAATATTTCTTGATACTAATTTGACATAGGAAGTTTCAATTCGCGCTAGTTTCAAAATATTCTTATAATACTTTAACATTCTGATTTTTTCAAACCTAAATCGTGGTGCAATGGTAGAGTAAGCGGAATACTAATTTAACATAGGAAGCTACATTTCGTGTTAGTTAACCATTTGTTCTTTATGTGCGTGGCGATTTGATGATTGCAGCTATATATGCAGCCGGGCCCCCCACATCTCTCAATATACAAATCAGAGTGGGTGCTGTTGATGTTGGTGGTGGCGGTGGGGTTTGTGGTTGGTGGAAGTAGTGGGTGCTGGTGGATGGGTGGTGGTGGATGGTGGTGGTGGGTTAATGCTTGATGGTGGGTGTTGTTGCTTATTGGTTGGCGGTGGCTGTTATTGGTGGTAGTGCTAGTGGTGGTTGTGTTGAAGGTGGTGGATGGTAGTGGTGCTGTGGTGGTAGAGGGTGGCGGTGATGGTGGTGCTGTTGGTGGTGGTGATGGTGGTGGTGGTGGGTGTTGGTAGTAGGTGGTTGCGGCCACACTGTCTAGATAATGGATAACTAGCTATATTATTTTTGTTGTTCGGCCTCATTGACTAGGTACTCATAATGCATTAATACTCACATAGGCACGTGAGCATATGAGCGAGACCTTTATTAAATCCTCATTGACATACCCTCTCCAAACTATATGACATTTTTCACACACCACACTCTTACAAATTTCGACCACAACGTCTAGACAAATGGATATCCATCAGAGTCAGTCATTCCAATGATAAATTTTCAAAAATAGTCTTTTATAGGTCTGCAAATATGAATATGAAGACATTCGATAAGGGTTGGTGGGTGGGTGGGTGTTGGTGGTGGGGTGGGGTTAATGCATGCTGTTGGGTGTAGGTGGTAGTGGTGGTGGTGGTGGTGGTGGTGGTGGTGGTGGTGGTGGTGGTGGTGGTGGTGGTGGTGGTGGTGGTGGTTCTTAGTGGGTGTTGGTGTATGTCGGCACTGGTGGTAGTGATGGCAGTGGTTCTGGTGGTGGTGCTAGTGGTGGTTGTGGTGAAGGTGGTGGGTTGTGGTGTCCATGCTGGTGACGGCGATGGTGGTGTGTGTTGGTGGTGATGATGATGGTGGTGGTGGTGGTTGTGGTTGGTGTAGGTGGTTGGTGGTGGGTGTTTGCTGGTGCAATGTCTAGATAAATGTATAGCCGGCAGAGCCAGCCATTCCAATGATACATTTGAAAGAATTATCTTCTCTTGATCTGTGAATGGACATTTTCTATGAGAAACTTAAAACATTCTTGAAGAAATTCGAGGGTTAAAGGAGTAAAGGGCTAAGAAAGTCTATGGTGCCCATGTAAGGGTGTAACATGATGTGGTTTCTTAGGGCAGGTTTGACTGAATCATATAGTAAAAAACATGGTTATAGCGTATCACTGCTGTGTGGCCCAAAAGGATATATTTATATTTCACTTGTAGTAAATGACCATCTATGATAATGCTACTATGCTCGTAATGTGGTTCTTAATTGTTGAAATGTAACGTCTTGAATGATAAGGCATTCGGTCGCAACTTCCCACAATGCACTTACTACTGTTAACGTATGAACCCCGTCAATTAAAAATGCATTAATCTTTAGTGGTAAACAACAATATCCAGTGAGCGGGTTCACGCGCTATTATCGGTTTAAAAAAAATGTTACTCCCAGCCAGGACATTATAATATCTTGCTAAATATCAATCTCATGTCATTTGCTCACCAGAATGTCTTTTATGTATGCGAGTGCACTCAAATAACTAAGTGCTAACACTCGACTCTATCGTGGCAAGTTGCATGCTCTCATGCAGTATAATTCATGTATTTTATAGTCCTGATATGAAAGACGTATTTTATGAAAAACATTCAACAGCGATCAGCAGCGTGGTTTTCCAAAAAAGGGTAATACAACTAGGAAAAATTGACTGTGTCCGGGCATGTACATACACATGTTGCTGCACGTATAACTGTGCAGCCGCCTGTTTAAAATTGCAGCCACAACATTTTTTGAAAATTTAATAGTTAAGTGACTGCCACTTTAAAGACCTATGTCTCCTTAAATACAATAGATACATGATTATTATCTATATAATATTATGCATACAACATCGCTTAGTTTACCTATATATTACCCATGTAACTCTGTACTTCGCTCTGATTAAAAAAAAAATTAAATGACTGGGAGATGTCACCCCGTCCCCATCTCAGGCACGCGAATATTTTTTGATACTAATTTGACATAGAAAGTCACATGCGGCCACAAATCTTCACATGCGTCCGCAAATCCGCAACATACAGCCGCATGCATCCGCATATCCGTATCATGCGGCCACACATGTATGCATGCATTTTAGCGTGCATGTGGGTCCAGCCATGTACATACACATGTTGCCGCATGTATAAATGTGTAGCCGCCTGTTTAAAATTGTGGACACAATATTTTTTGAAAATGTAATCATTAAATGTGTAGCACTGTATTTTGCTCTGATTTTTTCAAAATTAAATGACTGGAGCAGTTTCAAAATGTCTTTTTAACCACGTGTGGGACTTCTGCCACCCACCTAATTAATACGTTAAACCCAGCAAGAAAACGCTCAACACACGCATGTCAATACCTATTTAAAAACACATTAATCTATGCATTACATGCATATGTCATAACAGACAATAGCCTGTAGCCGGACATTTAGAGCGGATACCTGCATGAAAAATAGCAGCCACCCACTCATTTAGAACAATAGCAGACACCCGATCATTTAAAACAATAGCCTACAGCGTGCACCCGCTCATTTAGAAGGATAGACTACACCCACTCATTCAAATCAACCAATCAGAACGTAGTATTTAAATAGGTCAAGAGCTCATTTGCATAATAATAGCAGCCAGCCCACCCTATACTACTACTACTACTACTACTACTACTACTACTACTACTACTACTACTACTACTACTACTACTACTACTACTACTACTACTATGCAACTACCATGTAATTAAGTATAGGTGTAAATAAATTGAATCTTGTATCTTGATGAAAATTCTGGTGATGTGCACGGGAAATCGGTAGGTGAGCGATCATGTGCCGTCCGGCGCAACTACGAATTTACCGGCTAATGTATCCGGCCGTCAAAATACAATCGGCCGGCAATGTTCTAGTTTTTATTCTTTTTCGAAAAGCATGTTTCAATGCATGTAATAGTAAGACGGACGTGTACCAACAATGTAGCCAGGTTGCATATCGAAAATTAAATTATGTAGCTTGCGCTTATAGTACACTAGTATTGATTTGGTGAGTGACTTGTTTCTATTTAGAGCCATTATTCGGTCAAAAACCTTATATAAATTTGTCATTGCACCTGGGAGTGACCTGGGAGTAATAAAACAAATTTGAAACTTGAATTTGGTTAACCCACAACTATGTTACATAAGAACCAGAGACGCTATTTGAAGACGTGTCAAGGACGTAAAAATAATGCCAATTTTTGGCGTTCTAGCATTGCGAGCTGGGCTGGGGTGAGGTTTGGCTGGGGTCATTTCGGGATCGGTGAATCCTATTGCAACTGAACGGGAACACATGCCTAGCTACACTGTTAGGTGATGATTACGTCGAGGTTACAAGGTCAATGGTCAAGATCACTGTGACGAAGCCGAGCCAGGCGAGACATTTAATTCCGCAGAATTCTTTTTATTTTATATGATGCTTTGGAAAATTTTAAAGGCCAAGATTTGTGTTGGTGATGTGATGTGAAATAATTTCTGCGCAGAAATGTTTTGTTTATATTTTTCATGATGGAGTCTAGCAACAGGGGAGAATCCATCATCCTACAAGGGTGTGCGTTGTCATCGAAAGCTACGGACACAGGTTTCCAGAAACAGACATTCGGTTTTTCCTGGGCGTCTAGTAACCTATGAATGTTAATGTAGTTACCTTTGTACCTATATTTTCAATTGCAAATATTAAACTACGGCGGTTGACTAAGTAAGCAAAACAGTAATAGTGTCATCTATGCAGATGGCTATTGGTTATGAGAGACATGTGATGCACTTAAGGTCCCATGAGGAGTCAGTTGTTCAGCAATGAACTCCTCACATATCTAGCTAAACTCCACTATCAACCAATTGTTATGCATATTTGTATCGATGTATATACTTTGAATCCTGAATTCCCTGAATCCCAATTTCAAGGTAACTATACATGTAAGCCATTGCATATTTTGAAAGTAATTTGACTGGGTGTTGTTGCTGCCTATGTCAGCAACAGATTCGAGTCAAATATTTTCAAATTATTCAACAGAATATTTATTGAAGCTCTATCATAGACATACAATTTATACTCTTGGCAGACCATTCGATTGTCTTGATGGCGTTATTATACATCATTAGTGACTAGTGACGTAATTGTTTGTAATATCAGATACTGGAATGATAGATCAGATCCCTCTATTGTTGAGTAATATGGTTTCACTAACCAGTAATGCAAGAGACTGTATTAAGTATTGGCATAAGTCGTATATGTAGCGTTCAGCGGAAGTATTTCAAGAGATTTTACATCCGCATACTGCTCAATTACGACTCGATTATGCTTACTGTTATATTTTGATTATTCAAGCACTTCGACCTTTTTGTGACACATTGGACATATTGGAGATTATTCAAAGCATTATAATTATGAAAACTCAGACATCATTGTTTTATATCGATTGGAAGTCATGGCAACAGTAGGGGCCTATATATGTTGTTGGACTTAACCGGCTGACTGCTAGGTTTTTTGCAGACGACTTATTCCAAGGAGTATATGCCTGGACCGGCTAAATATTTTGAATACAATTTAACTGAAAGTTGTTGTTGGCTAAGCCATCAAGTAGCCACCAACAACTTCCAGCCAAATTGTTCAGCAAGTTCAGTTTTTGCTCATTAAAAAGAGTATCTGGTGCCTTGCAACAGCGAGACAGTTAAGTCGCATAACTGTTTTTGCAGAGCGATACAATTGATTCTGGTTGTCAATAAACGCTGGCCAGTTCAAATCAGCATTCGTGTAAGTTTCTATATTGCTGAGAATTGTAGGGTTATGATACTGGCTAGGAAATATTGTGCCTTTGTCTCAATGCTCGGCTTCAAGGTTAGAAGATAGAGATTTCCTCTTTCTCAAAGCGATTCTAGGACTATCTCTTAAGAAGAACTACTAGAACTACTTGCACTTGATTATATATAAATATAAAATACAATTTACGACTTTAGCTAATCGAAAACAGCCTAGACTAATTATTAGGCGATTTAAATAAGACGTCAACAATCTTAAACTAAATATCAATACATATTAATAGAATTTCTGTTGAAATATTCAAAGTCTAATAATCAGGCTAACGATAGATAGTCGAGTGATACATACACACTCTTCTTTGATCTTATGTAGTAAAGGATACATCCTATTTTATCTCTTTCATTTAGGTCGAGTTTGATTGACAGGTTACATTCATTACATCATCACTGTACAATCAACACACAGTCACGTGTCGCCAGGATTAAGTCTCGAGGCAAATAAGTATTGGATTACTCGTATTCAATCTAACGGTACCTGGTCACGATTGTTGTACTCTTGAGGCTTTTATATTAACAAATATGGTTTGATACGCACACCAATCCAACATACCTGGCATAGATTTTTCGTCCATCTCTGTTTGAAAACTGAGTTATGGAGTTATCTCTGCATTGGCATGATGCATTCAGAATAGAATATATACAAATCGAGCTCCAGCAATCAACCATCACCACATGTCACGTGTCTTTATCAGATTGACCTCTGACTTGTCACATCCCATGCCGGGGTCCTGTTTCCTCCCAGAAACCGGTATTGACTGCGAGAGGCATGGCAGCATGATACGCGTGATATCATGGAAAACTGTTTTTATAAATACATTTCATGGGCCGATGCTAGACATGCACACTGACATCTAATATTCAATAAATCAGTGCATGTTTGCAACTGACAACCGTTGGTGATTGGGTGTTGAGATAATTTTGGCAAAGTTACAGTTAGCTTATTGATGTTGGGCCAATATAAGCCAATTGTCTACCAATATACATTTAATAGCGGAGTGTTTGACCTACAAACTGTTTTTTGAAATCAAGCAATTGGCGTTAATAATTTGGTGACACTATCGCCGATACTTATGATAATAATTCATGAATGCATTTCCTAACTCAAGTACATGGCATCATAACCAGCCATGCTTAATCGTTCAACACGTTGTAAGAATTGTATGTTATTGCTATTTAAGAAACATGCTGTTGAATATTCTGAAACTAATTTGACTGGGCGTTGTTGCAGCCATAGGCCATAGGCAGCAACCGCACCCGTTCAAATAGGTTTCAAAATATTCAACAGCTTACCTGTATAGTTTTCTGGAAATTGATAGTCAGGACGTTCAGAAATCGAGCGATCCCAACGCGAGCGAGGGGTGGGTGGAGCTTCGATGGAGATGGGCGGGGCATAGCTAAAACTTGGACGGCCCATTCGATTCCAAAGTGGAGTAATTCACCCACGCGATAAGACATTATATCATAGTTTAAGCTAAATCTGTATATATTGTTATTGTTTAAATACACGTGCAAATCAGCTACACGTACCCAACGCCAAATATATTCATCTAAGAATAAACGTTGTTGGGCTTACAGTTTTTCAAACAGTCCCATCACTGGAAGTATCTGTGTGATATAATTTCTCGTTGTGATAAAATAAGTCAATGCTGTAGAATATTTTCAATAAGTTTTGTGAAAAATCATCTTACGAAATCGCCTCTTCAATTGAAAATAACCCAATAATATGCTTGTAATGTTGTAGCAACATTGGGTGAATACGTTGAGCCAACATTCAGTCTATCTTGGATGGATGCATTAGGGCAATGCTAAACCAATGAGCATAATGCAATTTGGCAAACTAGACAGGTTACGTTGGGCCAATATCATGACATAGGGTGGAGCAATCTAGTCTTGTTTTTCGGCCAATAGACTAGACCTTGACCAACGAGGCGAACGTATTGCTTATTACTCTAAAATAGCGGCGAGAGAAAAGTGATTACACATTTTGAAAACGATCTGGTTAAAAATTGTTCCTACCTATGGTATAAACATAGGTTAGACCCATATATTTGCAAATCAGTCAGTTGAGCTTAAATTAGGGACATGATTGCGTAATTGGATTAGTGGTACTGCCTGTTTCGACCTACCAATTATATGTCAGGCAGAAACGATCACGTGAATCTTGGTGACAATGGTGAGATCAGTTTCTAGCTATGCACTGCCCATTTACAGCTAAGCTCGGCCAACTTTGTAAGTATATGTCAGTCGATTTTAATACTTAGAACCATGAATTCCCAGAATCGTAATGGCATGACAACTGTGAAGTTACGCTTTAAAATGAATTTCACAGAAGCTGTTGGTGTATATGCTTATGGCAAGGTAAATCGCTTATAGGTATTATATTGAATCTACATGCGAACATGTACATTAATGTGACCGTATATTAATTACATAACATTTGTTTTTCAAAAAGATTGACTTCAGCAGCAGGTTTTGGTGACCGTCCCTTAGAAAGACAGCTGCTGTGTACAGTTTTGCATTATATCGGTGTTGATGTCATTTTAATCCATTTAGAGTATGGGTGATGTGAAAAAAGCTGTTATCATGCAAGTACTAGGTGACACACACAAAAGTACAGAATGGTGTGAAAGAAAACAGCATGATTGAAAACAGACATTAGCTGAAAACTAGCGTCATTCCAGGTTTGAGCAGGATATATACAGGTACAATGCAGTCAGCAATAGGACAATCCTATTAAAATGACGGGTGTCATGTCCCATAGATGAATATTCAGAAATAATCTCTGTCACATTTGGGGAAAGGACTTTAAATACCCTACCTTATGAAATGTTGGGATGCTGGGTGTGTAATTAGAGGCTGAACCCAATACATTGTATGCTGCCACGCCTCATTACTGTGATAATAC